>JAKSZP010009829.1:0-48569 GCA_022478985.1 Massospora cicadina
TGTCGCAGATTCCATGAGCAGCATTACCTAGTTTATGAAGCGGGAGGTAGGCAGTACTGAGGAGGCAGGCCCTTAGGCCTTCCCAGTTTACTCTATTGTAGGCCTTTTGTTGGTCCAAGAATACAGTGCCCCAGAGGCTGTGGACTGACATGCATTATCCACGGAGTGCACGTTATCCCAAAATCAACCTTCTGGGGATGAAACTGAATTGTTCTGGGAGATGGTGGCAGATGCTACAGTCCTAAATGGTTAGCCATGATTTTTGTTAAAATTTTGGTGTCTGTGTTTGTTAAATGGGGCGCCAGTTGGCTAAGTCAAAGCTTATCCCCTTTAATGAAGAGTGTGACAGTAAAGGCCTCATGTCCTCCCTGGTAGGAGGCGCGTTTCCAACAGGCTTTGGTTAAGTGAGGCTAGCAGCAATGGGGATATATATTTGAAAATATTTTTTGTAGAACTCATGGAATGCCATCTGGGCCTGGGCATTTTGGTTTGGCGCACCGCGAATGGCTGTCCATAATTCATTTGGAGTAATTAAATTCATTATTTCTGGGTATTGGAAAATGGTGCGGATATGAGCTCAGTCGAGAAATTCTGCCATTTTGGCTGGCTGAATTGGTTCAGCTCAGTATAACTTGGAGTAATATTTTTGAATTTCAATTACCACTTCAGCCGGCGTGTCCACAATAAAATTATTTGATCTTTGCACCTGTGTGCAGGCCATGCTTTAGCATGGTGCAAAATTTTTTTTAAAGAAGTATGCGGTGCACTTGTCACCTTTAGTGATGCATGTGGCCCTGTATTGGACACAAACCCAATGTTTGTGTTGCCTTTTGAGTGCGTTGAGGTGGGCGGCTGCCTCCGCCCACTTCCAGCCCCATGCAGGGCTGTATCCTGTGGCTGGAATGTTGGACTCCAAGTGGGCCAATTCCGCCAGAGCGCGCAAGATAACCGCCGATGTGGCTCATGAGCATCTGGAGGAGAGATGGCGATAGTGGCGGATGGTGTCCTCTTTGAAAGTTGCCCATGTGGAAATAGGGTCCGCACAAAATGGTGCAACAAACAATTTTGCCAAAGTTGCCTCTTCCACCCACATGGAAAATCCTGGTGACGCGAGCTCGGGGGGGCGGATTTTGCACCAATGTGGGGCCTTTGCAACTGTGATGGGTAAGTGGTAGGTTATCAAGACCAGTCGGTGGTCAGAGAATTCCATTTCCATTGTTTTGAAGTGGGAGATGTGGGGCTGGAATTTCGCCAGCATCAGAATAAGCTCGATGCGGGTCATGGACCTTAATTGACCATTGTGGACGTGGGGATGTGTCATGTTTTTGAGCAGTGGGGCATGTCGCGGCAGCGCATCCATTAACTAAAGGGTGGCTTTTAGAATGCGTAGTTCTACATGACCCTGTGGGGCATGGGGTGAGGGAGGCCACCAGTCCGTTGGTGAGGTTAGCTAACAGTTCATGTTGCCAACTAGGAAAGAATCAGGGGGTAGCGGGAGGGATTTGACTGACAAGAAAAATTCCTGATGCTCATGTGCACCGTTTGAGGCATAGATGTTGACGATTGCATGCGCAACGTCAGCCCATGAGAAGGTGACGATGAGCACTCAGCCATTTAGGAATGTATCTGAGGATGTGAATTTGAAAAAATTATTTTTAAGAATTAGCACCCCACAGTGCTTCAACCAAAAGGATAGGGATGGGAGGAGCATTGTTTTCCAAGCATCCTCGGAACCTCATGGACAGTGGGACTCCTGGATAGCCAGGATATCTACAGGTAAATTGTGTTGTAAAAAACTCAGTTTCCTAGCCCAGGATGGGGAGGCCTTGAGTCTGATGATATTCAATATCCCTAGAGTGAAGGTTTCCCCCATCGCACCTTAGGTGTGAGGGGGTGGGCCCCCAGGCCCACCAGCCTCTTCAAGGTCCCCATGGGCTTTCACAGCAGCGCGGGTGTTAGCAGCAATTCTATCAGGGTTTTTTTAATTTTTGCGGAAAGAGTCACGTTAGCTTTGGCCTTTGCTTTTTGTTTTCCTGACGTTGGAAAAATTTTTTGCGGTGCGGATGAGTTTGGTGCACCATCAAGCGGGTCAAAATTTTTTTTCAGTTGGGATAGGTCCCAAGTCAGTTTCAACTGGAGCTTGGGTGCAGTGATTGGGTGAGATCAAATCTCCCATCAGATCCTCAGATTGAGTGGCCCACTCGGCATGGGCTTCCCAATCTGATTGGATGATGGATTCCTGAGTTGCTTCCGCCGCAAAGGTCTCCATGTCCTCCTGGCGTTGTGAGTGTGGGATGGCGGTGGTGGCCTTGGCCGCTTCCTTGGCCGCGGCCCTATGGGCCTGCTTGGCCTTCTTCTGCTCCTGCAGGGAGATGGGCTTTACCAATAGGTAGCAGCCTTGTGCTCCCCACAGGAAAGCCTACTTGGTGCTTGCAGTTGGTTTGTAGTGCGCCTCTCCGCTGGCCATGGCCGCCGAGGGGTGCTCTTGGAATGTGACGCCCTCCTTGATGGGGCATGCGTGCGCCTTATGGCCAAACGCGTCACAGTGGGTGCAAATTGGGGGCACACTGTCCACGGTTACCCGGAATGGGTGGGTGGTATGCCCTGTGATATCAATAAAAGTGGAGTGCGATATCTGGGTTAGGTCCTTTGCAATCTCCTCAGTTGGGGTCAGAACCGTGATGGCTTTGCTGGTGCACAGGTGTGGCATCAGCATGAAGCGTTGCATTTTGAAAGATTGTATTTTGCTGTATACGGTGAGACCATCTTTCAGGTGTTGCTCCAAAATGTCACATTTTACCATAGTAGGCAAAAAGTCAAACATGAGGAAAATTTGGTTTGATTTTGTTTATCTGGTGCATTTAGTTTTGATGACCTGTTGCCCTTCGGGGAGGTCAACCACTATGCGCATGACTGCAGCCTCGTCTGCTGCTATTTTGCTTTCAAAACCTAGGTCCAGCCAACTGCGCGACATGGAGTGAGGTACAACATACACCGCGGTTGGGAAAATTTTGTGTACATCTTCACAAAATTTTTCCCATAAGGCCATTTTTTGGATGTCCAGATACACACGGACTCCAAATTCCACTGATGAAAGTGGCTGGGAGTGTGGCGTGTTGATGTACTGGTTGCATCATGCTTGCCACGTGATTTTCTCTGGGGAAATTGTGACCGCCAGTTTTTTGAGATTTTTGTCTATTCCGCCAGATTCTCTGGGGCGTTTTTGAAAGTTGGAGGCCGCGGGCCTTCCACCTACTCCTCTTACCTTGCTTGCCCAACTGCTCCCTGACATGGGCGCAGACAAATCTCCTCTGTGAGATTATCAAACTAGATTTAGTCTTGAATTGAATAAGTTTCAAAAGTGTTTGCAATGAGAAAGAAAAGTTGAATAGAGTTAATATTCTAATCCTTTATAACTATATCTTAGTAACTTTATATAGAAAGTAAACTTTTATATTTTTTAAAAAAAATTATCCCATACCCTACTTCTTATGAAAAATTATTTCACTTCTATCAAATTATTTTTAAATAAGAGTTCAATAAGCTAAGATTAGATATAGTTTAGTAAGTGATTCTAAGAACGCATTTTCTCCAGTGTAGGAAGAGTGTCTGTAACTCCCCTATTCCTAGAGGTGGTGGGAGATCTAATCCCAGATCTTCAGGTTAAATACTACTAAACTTTAAGGAAACAAGACACCACAAAAGGTGCTCACACCTAGATGGTCATGATATAAGATATATGGTGTAAAAAGAGCCATATAGCTTAAGAAGAAGATTTGGTTTTAATTCAAGGAGGAGTTTATAACCAACTGTTATACAATAGCCTCCTTGGCTTCATGTGAAGAATATTTTGGGTGGAAATATGCTGAAAAGTGGTAATGTCAGACAATTACAAGTCCAATATTGGGATAAAAGTGTTTTAAATGAAAAAAACAATAACATCAGGCAAAATACCCTGGTGTATTCTCAGTGAGACCCCTCAAATTGATGTAACACTTTTGTTAATACTACTCTGAAAGTTAGCATGAGTTTGAGCAGTTAGATTGCACTAACCATGCGGTGGAATCAGGGGAGTCCATTTGGAGGTTCCTTCCTGGCCCACTTTTAGTTTAAATAAACATCAAAGCGGGAACCACCTCCCTTTTATAGGCTTGTCAGGGGTCCCTAAGGTGCAACTATTTTCCCTCACGGTGATTGGCTAAACTATATCAAACCTTTACCCCATGGGATTGTCTTACCTACAATAGACCCTCCATCAGCTGTTCCATCAAAGCGAAGTGAGTTTGATTGCTCTGATAGGTCAAACCAACATATTTTCTAATTAGGCTCAAAGCTTATAATGAATTTTGCACCTATCTTTCTTTGAGCCACGAGTTATGTTATATACTAAGCAGCAAGTTCATAAAAGGGTTTGTACGATCTCCTTGCCACAACTAATAAAGTTTAAATTCTATTTTAGGTGGGCTGACCTGGGGGATGATAATTCACAAATGATAAGAAGATATAAAATGGAAAATAGGGATAAAACCTGGAAAACCTCCATGCACAGCGTATGATAGGCCAGGAACTCCATGGACCACTTTTGCATTTCACTATCTCAATTTGGGGCATTGGTGCGCAAAACCAACACAGTCATAATCGTCCCAAACTCAAAGTTCATTTACCAGGATTGAACTCAGGGAGGCAGCGGTAGAGGGTCCATACTCTACCACTGGGGTATCCTCCCCTTTGCCACAACTAATAAAAACCTATAAAAGATCAATCTTTACTTTTCTCTAAAAATTTTTAGTTTTAGTTTTAAGTATTTTGTAAAAAGTGGCTGAATTCAGCACCAGCGAGCATAAAACTTGCTGTATTCCCACAATTTGGTACTACCACAGGGGATCCTGTACACCACCCGTTTAATTTTCTCAAAGTGGAGGGCGCACTTGCTGGAAGTATTACTAGTTAAGTGAGAAATGGAAATGGGGCAGAAGATGACCTTATGGATAGCTCCCAACCTTATCAAATGAAGGAGAGAAGTTTAAATGAATCCTTATACTATAATACCACCGTCTTACCTGGCCTGCAGCTGAAGTAGTGTGAGACCCAACTTAAGTCATATTGAACCTTGGCGATATTGGTTACAAGAAAAAGGTTCTTCAAAGAGGACCATTTAATGTACCTCTATGAGAACCAAACCCTTCCAGACACCTACTTAGCTTACTAACCTGACTACCTGTGTACGCAAGTTTGCCCATCCTTCATTGTTCCATATGATAAACCTGTTAGTCGTCCATAATGAAGAGCTGCACAAACACCTGGCAAACCATGATGCTCTAAGATTAGCTTATGATAACCTATACAATATTACCTCTGAACTTATTGGAACAGCACAATCTGGTGTGGAGGCAAACTGTAAATTCATTATTCATTTGCATGAGCGGCTCATCACCAAGGATGCTGGCGTAGTAAAGTATGTAGAGGAGGTTATTAAGGACTTCTGGGATGAGTTAAATGCATCCACCGCTAGCACCTGATCTCTACTTGAGGAGTTTGCCAAGGAACTTGAAAAGCATGGAGAGCAAACTCACCGCGACCTCTTAGCGCACATGTCCACTGCTCAACCTGGGTATGAAAAGTTTGTGGCTGTAGTAAAGCAGCAACTAGCCCAAGGCTTGTCCCAAATTGAGAAACTTGAGCGGCGTCAGTTGCAAGAACCATCTATGGATAATCCCGTTATAGAGGTCAAGGTTGCTCAACTGGAAAAGGAGCTATCCCTTAAATCTTCTCTCAAGAATACCAAATATTTAGCCCAATGGGTTAGAAAATGTGAAAAGAAGCTCAAGGAGTCAAGAACTCTCTTGAAGGGCCACACTGTTGAAGGATGTGCATAGTCAATTGACGCAGGTTGAGTGCAGTTATGAACAAATTTAAAGTGACGTTCATGTGAAAGGCTCCCATCCACCTGTCGATGAAGGTGTAAACAGATGAAAGAAGAGCTCAAAAAGCGTGTGGGGGTGGTGAAAGATGACCAACAAAACATAAGCTCTCTTGTGAACAACTCTGTTTTTAAAGTCAAGGCACTGTAGAGTCAGATTAAAGGACTGGAAGCTCAAAAGCTAGGGTATAGAATCCAGACTGGCTTTATGTGAAACCGCCTCCCAAAAGCCCGTCACCGCCATAAATTCCAGTATTGAAGCTATCCAAGACCAGCTCTTTCAGATCTCCCGCTCCTTTGATCAGTTGGACCTTTTCGTAGAGACCACGGGGACAGTTGCTCCTGCAGTTCATACCCTCTCTGGGGGTGACCATGTTTCATTCAAACTAACTTTTAAGGACAAGTTTATACCTGGCGAGGGTAGCATATCTTCATTTTTATATGTCTATGAAGCTGCTATGGAAGGGGAGGCTAACCATCAAAAGGGAAGACATATCCTCTTTTGTTTAAGTCGCATGGCCCGGGCGCTGAGGTGCCTCATATGGATGCCCTTAAGACCTGGTCTGAGGTTAAGGAGGCGCTCATTAACAAGTTGATATCAAAACAAATCTTAAGCATGAAAAAGCAAGCTTTCATGCGCATTAACATAAGAGAAGGAGAGTCAGTGGTTGCTTTTACAGAATGGTTCTATATTGAAGCGCAGGTGTTGTTACCTTCTAAGATGTTGACCTTGGATGACGTTGTTGCCGCTGTCTTGAATTGGTTGGCATCTCAACCTTCTCTGGTGATGCACATCACTTCCGTCAAATGCTGTTTCCGCAACGTCCATGACATAAAAGAGGTTCTTCCAGATTTCGCTGACTTCCACAAGCTTGAAGTTTCTCGTGGAATAGTATCCAGACCCTACGTTCTGGAAATTGAGGACCAAAAGCCCAAGCCCTGGGTCCTGTATATTGAAGAAAAAAAGGAGAACCTTCAGATTATGGGCCCTGAGGAGTAAAAACCAAAAGCCAAGAGGTCTGAACGTCCCAAGTGTGCCTAATGCAACAAGGTTGGGCACTATGAGACTGTGTGTTGGAAAAAGACAGCCAACATTGAGGAGCAGGAAAAGAGATGTTGGCGTAGGGATAGGCACCCCTATTGCTAACAAATCTCATGTGCCTGATGCACTTACCTCAATTGATTCATTGCCCCTTGTTAAAAATACCCTTGGTGATGAATTGGAAAGGAGTTATGAAGATATTGGAATCTACCTACTTGGAGTACCCGCTGAAATGGAGGTTCCTGATTGTTAAACGCTGGAGGAGTAGATAAGACCACCATACTGAAGAAACGTACCTCAGCCAAGTATTATGGTGTCCTGCGGTTATTGACACCATGTAAGTCCCAGGGAACATCCCCTGTGTGTTGATTGGGCCCTCTTCCCGTTTCTGAGTAAAAAGGCTCTGAAGATGTTGGCTGTACCCCTTATTACCCAGGGGGACCTCACCCATGTGGTAGATGAGCGCTGGAAAACAGCCCTTCCTCTTCAGATCCTCCCATGGTGCCCACACTCACCTTGGCAAAACTAGTTCATTTTATCAGGGAAATTTGTGCTGAGATTGCCAAAATGAAGTCGATTGGTCTGAAAATGAGTAGAAACAAGCCCGATGATTAAAATCCACATAGTCAAAAAGGGATGAAGATTGATTCATCAGCCAGAATTGTTGACGGTTTCAATTTGGTCAACACCACAGTTTTCAAAATTGACCCCCTCTCAAAATTGTCAGGATAATCCCTGACGTGCATGTAGTAGCATCAGACACCATTGACAATAGTTCAAAGCTCCCTTCTGGCAAATCAGGTGTTGTGGCCGATACAAAAATTAAGACCAAACAAACAGCCCAGTGACTGGGCATGGGAAGATTGGGCATCCCAAACCCGTTCCCAACCAATTACAACTGCACCTACGTGGGGTGGCCCTGGGGGATTTTCGCTGCTTGTCAGGCCAGATGCCATCGCACCAACTGTCAGAAATGCAGTTAAGCCTCAGTTCAGGCGTTCAAAGTTGAACTGAAGGTGACTCAGCCTGGCACCAAATTCTTTGATGTCAAAACCCAGTGAGCTTATCTGCTCCCATTCCCAAATTTTTTTCCCAGTTTAAGCAAAATTGAGGGTCCCAATCCCTGCTTGTTCCTGCATCAGACGACCACTATTTGATCAGTTGTATTGCACTGAGAAAATTGCTGGCCAATTTTCTTCAATTTCTTTTTAAAAAAATTTGCCTCCAAAAACTGTCAATTTTTGATTTTATTAATATCCCTCTAGCCACATTCCCGATGGCTTTTCTCTGGTGGCCTGCGGTCCCTATATTAGATGATCTTTACCAGTACTGATGGTCACTATGGCCCCTACCATTGTCAACTTGATTCAGCGAGCTAGATACTTCTGGAAAGTCAACCCCATTATTTTGAACATTTGCCAAATATATACTGAGATTTTGTGGCCTTACATCCACAACTTCCAAGAAAAGATTCCCTCTTGTCTCCTCAGTTAAATTGAACCCACCCACCAGTGACCTAGTAGAAAATATTCCTGTGGTGCCATCCCCTGCAGCCAGACCACCAGTGTCTGGGGTTTTCTCCATTTGGTTTGTTCTCAGGTTGCTGTTCACTATAGCCCTTCACCAACGGTTTATCATCTCCCAATGCCCAGGTCCATACAACGTCATACATGCGGCAATGCCTCTGGATTCTGGCTTGATTTTTGGGTACTTAAGCATTCCAACTGGCAGGCCAGTCTAAACTTCTTCTGCCATTTCCATGATATAATCGACCAACCATTGTTTCCAGTCATTAACTCCTGCTCTTCAAGGTGGGCATTGCAGTTGTTGCCCTCTACCAAATGAATGTGCAATCAGTGGTCTGCTTTTTGTTTTTCGTTTGGTCACTTGCGGATTCTATGGGTAGTATCCGCTCTAACTTGGAGAAATGTCTTCAGGATGGCAGAGCCTCATGGATTACTACCTCTCCCTACCTAATAGACTGAAAGAAAGTTCACGTGTCTCTGACTGAGAGATTGTAAATCAGGTTCTTGATGCCCTCGCTGAGGTTTAAATGCGTTTGGCGATTGCCCTTAACAACGCCGCTGCATTATCTCATGCCCAACAGAGGGTCATTTTTAATGGACGCTGTGGAAGGGGAAGCCTGACATTGGGTTTGAGATCTTCAGCGCTCTTCCTCACAAGCGAGAAATCCCACTTCGCTGATTGCTATCATATTGGCCGCCTTGAAACCCCTCAGTGTCACGCTCGGGCCACTTATTCAGATTGCTCTCTACTATGGTTGAAGCCCCTAGCTTGGCTTCTTTGATCTCCACCTTCCATGAACAGGCTCCCACACTAGACCTCTCTAATGATATGCTTCAGGCAATCTTTAGATCAGGTTTGGATTCATTTTCTGCTCACCACGAGGTTTGGTCCACCTTAGAAGGAATGTTAGATCAAATATGTACTGCTATGACTACTATTAATGCTTCCCCTCGCCATACTTCCCGCTATCAAAGGGATGATTTTATGATAGGACTACATAACAATGATATGGATGCAGTTTCTACTATAAAACCAGTGATAGTTTTGGCTTCCAAGCCCATAACCACTCCTGCGTCAGAGTTGGCTGATCCTTGTTCACCTATAAATGAATCAGTAAAAGTCCAGATGGAGGAAGTCGGTTCTCAAGCCCTCATTCTTCCCAACTTTACTCCAGAAAAAGCCCCCAACCTCCCCATGATTTTCCTGCCATTTCTTCAGTTGCAACAGAAATACCTGAATCTTCCAATAAACAAAACTTCACTTATTTCTTATTACCTATGAAGATTAGTTTGGATCTCACCATGCCTCCTTTGAGGCCCTGGTGGACACTGGAGCTTCATTTAATTTCATGAGCATCAAGTTAGCCCAACAATTAGAACTGGACATGGATGTGGGACCATCGGTGATGGTGGCTTCTTCTGCCTCCCAGACATCATATATTGTCCGTCGGCCAGTAGCTTTTTTGGTACACCAGTTTAGCTTCTGCGATCAGTTTTCCACTATGCCAAACTTGGTTTTTCTGGTGATCTTAGGGGTGGGATGGTGGCGCCAAGAACATGTTAATATCCACCTGGAGTCTAACATGTTGTCATTCATTAATGATCAACTGGAGGGTGAAAATCCAATAGTTGACACTCTTAAGAAAACTCAAGGTCGCAATTCTATTACTTTCCTGGTCTCTCCTGCGAGCTTCCATCTGATTTTCCCAAAAGTTTAATGCACTATCAAAGTATCTTCAAAGACAAAAAGGTGGATCATCTGACTCCTCATATTAAATTTGACCTGGGATTTTATATGACAGTGCAGATGGTGGATATCAACTGTCCGTTGTATCCCCATACAGCGGAGAAGGAGGTTGCGCTTAACACTTGGTTGGACAATATGCTAAAAAAGGGGGGGGTTATTTAAGGAGACATTGTCAGTCTTATCTCCCATTGTTTTCGCTAAAAAAGCTGATGGTTCCTACGTCCCTGCGTGGATTATGGACATTTAAACAAGGTTATGGTTCACAATCCCTACCCCCTGCCCCTGGAGCAGATGATCAGCCAAGCAATTGCCAAATCTCATGTGTTTTCCAAGCTGGATATTGTCAATGCCTTTAACTAGATTCAGGTAATGGAAGGGCAAGGAGGTCAACAGCGATCCAGATGAAGCGAGGAATTTTCCAATTCTGCATATTGCCCTTTGGGCTGAAGAATGCCCCCACTACATTTTAACAAATGATTGACAGTGTACTGGGCGACTTCCTATTTACTTTCATTGTTGCATACATTGACAACATTATGGCTCACTCCCTGACTCCTGAACAACATGCTATTGACTTGGAAGCAGTCGTGGATGCTTTGCACAAGGCAGGATTGTTTGTTAAGCCTTTCAAATGCAAGTTCTATAAGGAGGAAGTTACTTTTCTCAAAACCTCATCTTTAAATAATGCTACGCTATTCCTCCCAATAAGTTGGATGCTATCCGTGAATGGCCAACCCCAACAACCCAGAAACATTTTATGGAGTTCCTTAGAAAACTTTATCTTCTTAAAAAAAATTCCCAGCTCTACCCAGCTAGCTGCCCCGCTCCACCCCCTCACAGGCAAGAATGTACCGTTTTGCTGGATGCCCAAATGCCAGCAGGCGTTCAAATTGATCAAGGAGGTGTTTTTATTTCCTCCTGTCTTGAAACACGCGGATCCTTCCAAGCCATATATCATTGCATGCGATGTTTCCTTGGTGGCAGTGGGGGCAGTGTTGCTCCAAGAGCACAATGGCTTGGAACATCTGGTTGCTTATTTTTCCCAAAAATTTACCTCTATGGAGCAATTTTGGGCCATCTACGACAAGGAGTTGGCAGCCATGTCATGGGCATTGGCTCATTGGAGGTATCTGTTACAAGGTGCTCAACATGAGTTAACTGTTTGCATGGATCATAAGGATCTCTTGTATTTCTGTAAACCCCAAAAATTGGCACATGAGAAAGCTCATACCTATCAATACTTGTGCAGTTTCAATTTCAAATAAAATTTGTAAAATGTGCGCTTAACATACTTCCCAATTTTCTCAGCTGCATCCCCACCCACTGTCTCTCAGACCCAGAGGTAGTGGACCTCATTACCATGATCCCTGCTGCTCAAATTTTGTTGATTGTTCCCCCTGTCATCTCTTCTATCGCCCTTGCTCCCAACGCCCCACTAGTTGCTCAGGTATTAGCTGGCCAAATGACCTGCCCTAATGGTGTGGAGATATTTGAGCAATTGTCTCTCCAAAATCATAAACACTCTCTTTACTCCTTGGTGGAGGGCCTCATTTATTTGTGGTCACGAATTTGGGTTCCCCCTCCCTTCAGATCTGAGGTATTTTGTGCGCATCACAATCCCCACACAGTTAGCCATTCAGGCAATAAGAAATGCATCTTCTTGATCAAGCGGACCTACAATTGGGCAGGTTTAACTAAGGAAGTTCTGGCCTGGATCGCCGATTGTGGTACTTGCGCTTGGGCTAAGTATGATCGCCCTGGTAGAAAAGGTCTCCTACATTCCTTACAAACAGGTGGAGGGTCAATGGACATTGGTGTCCGTGGAATTTATTGTCAAACTACCCTGCTCTAATGGGTTTATAGCAGTGATGGCGGTGGATCGTTTCACTAAGTTTCCCCTTTTTATTCCCTGCACTTCTGATCTTGTGTTGGAGTTTACCAGCTCATCTCTTTGTGCGCCATGTGTTCTCAATGATTGGCCTCCCACAGGAGATCATCAGTGACTTTGGCTCACAGTTCAGGGCATGGTTCTGGAGTGAACTCTTATCTATTTTAAGAATCTCCCCCTGTCGCTCTATATTTTATCATCCCCAGTCAATGGACAGACTGAGCGAGTTAATCAAGTCCTAGAACAGTACCTGCGTTGCTATGCTGCAGCCGCACAGGACACCTGGGCTAATAACCTTACCCTCGCTCAATTCGCCTATAACAATGGGACTCACACTTTTACGGGGTTTTTCTCCCTTTTAAGTGACATTGTGTTATAATCCTTCCTTTTTGGTTGGACCCTACTTGCGGCCTAAGGTCCAAGCTGCCGTGGATCATGCTGAAAATATTAGGTCTACTCAATCCTTAGTGTAGGAACACCTCACCAAAGCCTTTGAAGACTACAAGTGGTTCACGGATCATAAGCAACTCCCAGGTCATGAAATAATGGTGGGCTCCCATGTTATGCTCGATACGCATCATTTTAGAATGCAAGTACCCTCCCATAAATTTGCAAGTATGAATTTGGGCCCCCATTTGGTAGAGGAGGACTTGAGCAATGGTGCGTTCTGGTTAAAACTTCCAGCTCACTGGAAACAGCACCCTGTCTTCCATGTTTCCCAGTTGTCACCCTTTAAGGGCACAGTTCCCATGGATCCTGAGCCAATCATTATTGAAAATGCGGAAGAGGCCAAAGTGGAAAATATCATAGCATCCTGCAAGACCCGTTGGTCCATTCAATATCTCATGGCTTGGAAAGGGTATCTGGATTATGAGGACAGTTGGGTTAAGGCTCAGGATTGCGCTAACTGCATGGAACTGGTTGAAGAATTTAATGAATACCACCTCAACGCTCCTCGCCCCCCAAAAGAAAGTTGCAACTGTAATGGCAATCAAGTTACCCAAGGCGCACAAAAATGTGGCCCTCGTGCAGTTTCCTGGTGGTGGTGCCCTTCCTTTGGAAAAATAAAAGGGTGATGTAAGTCCCAGGGAACGTCTCCTGTGTGTCAATTGGGCCTCTTCCCATTTCTGAGTAAAAAGGCTCTGAAGAGGTTGGCTGTACCCCTCGTTACCCAGGGCGACCTCACCCATGTGGTAGATGAGCGCTGGGTAACAGCCCTCCCTCTTCAGATCCCTCCCCTGGTGCCCACACTCATCTCAGCAGAACTAGATCATCTGATCAGGGAATTTGTGTTGTGATTGCCGAAATGAAGTCAATTAGTCTGAAAAAATGATTGGAAAGAAGCCCGATGATCAGAATCCATATAGTCAAAAAGGGACGAAAATTGATTCATTGGCCATAATTGCCAACAGTTTTAATTCGGCCAACACCACAGTTGTCAAAATTAACCCCCTATCAAAATCGTCAGGATGATCCCCAATGTGCAGGTAGTAGCATCAGACACCATTAACGATAGTTTGAAGCTCCCTTCTAGCAAATCAGGCGTTGTGGCCAATGCAACGCTTTTAACCAAATGAATGCCCAGTGACCGGGCATGGGCAGGTTGGGAATCCCAAACCTGTTCCCAACCAATTGAGACCGCCCCTACATGGGGTGGCCCTGGGGGATTCTCGTTGCTCATCAGACCAGACGCCGTCGCACCAACTGTCAGAAATGCAGTCAATTTTTGGTTCAGGTGTTTGAGGTCAAACTGACAGTGACTCAGCTTGCCACCAAATTCTTTGATGTCAAAACCCAGTGAGCTTATCTGCCCCCATTACCAAATAATTTGCCAGTTAGGTCAAAATTGAGGGTCCCAATCCCTTCTTGTTCCCGCATCAATTGACCATTATTTAATCAGTTGCATCGCACTGAGAAAATTGTTGGTCAATTTTCTCCACTTTCCTTTTAAAAAATTTGCCTCCAAAAGCTGTCAATTTTTAATTTTATTTTTGTCCCTCTAGCCACATTCCTGATGGCTTTTCTCTGGTGGCCTGCGGTCCTTATACCATATGGGCTTTACCAGTACTGATGATCACTATGGCCCCTACCATTCTCAACTTGATTCTGCGAGCTAGATACTTATGACAATCTAACCCCATTATTTTGAACATTTGCCAACAATATACTGGGATTTTGTGGCCTTACATCCACCACTTCCAAGTAAGGATCTTCCCCCTTGTCTCCTCAGTTGAATTGAACCCACCCACCAGTGATCTAGAAAATATTCCTGTGGTAACATCCCCTGCAGCAAGACTACCAGTGTCTGGGGGTTGTCTACATTTGATTTGTTCTCAGGTTGCTGTTCACTATAGCCATTCACCAACAGTTTATCATCTCCCAATGCCTAGCTCTATACAACGTCATATGTGCGGCTGTGACTCTGGCATTCTGGCTTGCTTTTTGGGTACTTACACATCCCGACTGGCAAGCCAGTCTAAACTTTTTCTGCCGTTTTCATGACACACCACCTGCGATGCTGATCGGCTCTTAACTAGCTTGATTCGACCTCTCCAGAGAGTTAACACAATTAATCATAGCTTTGAGAGCTATCCATAGACTGCTCATAAACTAACCTTCACCTTACAACTAAAGAAGGCCTTAACTTTATCTCCTAACTTTGGAGGACCACTCATTAAGGTGGAAGTGGTCATTCAAAAAACCAGGTGATGAACATCCTGGATACTGGTTCCCGCCAGTGAATGTAATCTCTTTAAGCTTATCCAAAAGATCAAGCTGGCGCCTAACTTGGAGTACAATCAAGAATTTGGAATCGCAGGTCCAAACAACACCCGCGCTATTGGAGCATACCCTTCCCTTCACATTCAAATTGGGAAGCTCATCTTATTAGCCCCTACAGTGGCCTTGGACAACAACACCTATGATATGCCATAGGAACCCAATTTATGATTGAATATAATAAGTATAATCAACATGAAGCAAGGTTTCCTCTTGTTGCTCAATTATGAAGTCCCTTTAGTTTTATCCAATTAAGATTTCAGAAAGAACAAATATTCTTTCCTGGTTGGTACCCGTTTTCTGCTTTGCCTTTAAATTATACCACCTCAGGGCAAAGTACAAAAAATTGCCAATTCAGTGGACGCTATGAAAGGTATTCCTTTTTATACTTCAGACGAGGTAGTGATTAAGTTGGGTGAACAATGAGTGGTTGACACAAAGATCGTGCTTCAAATCCCACAACACGTTTTGTTGCACCTTGTAAGTATTGAGGGCATTAGCCCCTTAGAGCCTCGGGTATTGCCTGGCATACTAGACTCAGCCTACCAGAGGCCTATTACTATTCTTCTGGGAAGCCTCACCATCAAGGACATGATTATAAAAAAACACCAGTAGATTGGCTAAGTATTATTAACCCCAGTAGAGGACATTGAACGTATCCATTTAATTGTCTCTATGGCGGATTTGGGCTTGCCCATGAACAACCTGGTATGTGCCTTGCCCAATGTTCATATTTCGGATAAGCTGACCCCAGATGAGCTGGAAAAGTCCATACATTACCAGATGAATATAGTGACATATTCTCCAGATTGGATAATGAATATGGCTATATGAAGGGATGGTGCCACACCATTGATGTGGGTGATGCCCATCCCATTAGGTCAAAACCTTACCTCAAGTCAAAGGTGGAAAAACAGCAGATGAGGACTTAGCTCAAGCAGTCACTAGACGCGGGGTTACTAGTACCTTCTCAGAGTCCTTGGTCTCCCCCACTTTTGCTTATTAAAAATAAGAATAGTGGTCATTGGGTAGTCATGGACTACCAAAAATTAGATAACCTTATGAAAAAGGATACTTATCCTATCCCTTGCATTGATGACGCCTTGAAACAACTCTTTGATCTAACTTCTTCTCCGCAATGGATTTGGCTAGAGGCTTTTGACAGATGGACTTTTCTCCCAAGACCAGGAGAAATGTGCTCTTATTTTCAATGAGGGTCTCTTCTAACCCACCCAATTACCTCAAGGGTTGTGCAACGCACCTGCAACTTTACAGCGCGCCACAGATCACATCTTGCAGAAAATAAAGTTAAGTTTTGTCATTGTATATCTTGATGAAATCATGGTGTTTTCAAAGACCTTCGAAGAACATATTGATCACCTGAAGGTGGTGTTTTAACGCTTACAAGAGGTATATATCAAGTTAAAACCCTCAAAGTGTACCTTCTTCCAAAGGAATTTGAAATTTCTTGGACACGCCGTTTTCAAGAGGTAGATTAATCAAAACAAGATAAAAGCAAAGCTATCTCAAAAAATGGCTTTTCTTAAAAAATTACGGGATGTTCAGGTATTTATAGGGATGATGGGGTATCATCATCAGTTCATCCCTAAGTTCGCCCAACTCAGTGAGCCCTTTCGTCCGCCTACTAACTAAGAACACCACTTTCCATTGGGGTCCTGAACAAAAGGCCGGTTTTAAAAATGCTAAACGACTGCTAGACCAACATCCTATCCTGTTGTAACCTGACTATGGTAAACCGTTTATCTTGTTTATTGACGCCTCAGACTACGTCGTTGAGGCCATCTTAGCCCAATTGGATGAAAACAATGTAGATCATCCTGTGTCCTAGTTCAGTAAAATGCTGTTAAAGGCAGAACATAACTACAGAATCACAGAGAAGGTGTGCCTTGCTGTCTTGTTAACTGTTAGCACTACCAACTTTTCCTGTATTGGACTACCTTCCCTGTGGTTACAGACCACGCTTAGTTGAAATGGCTACATAACATGAGGGTCCTACTGGCCGGTTAGCTTGCTGGGCTCTAAAGTTTCAGCATTATGACATGAAGATTGAGCACCATACCGGAACCCATCACATTTGTGTTGATGGGTTAACTCGGTTGCCAGTCCTGTACCTTGATAATAGTGAGGCGGAGAGGTTATATGGCCTCTTAATGACCCCCAATGGCTGGGAGGATGAAGATAATCCTGTCCAGAAAATGTTAGCCTGTACTCCTGCAACACCAAAGTGGAAAGTGGGAAATTGTACAAGCAGATGGAGGCAAAGTGGCTTCCTTACCTTCGGCCCTCAGAACGTGTAACTGCTATCCTAAAAGCTCACTCTACCTTAGGTCATGGGGGAGAAAAGAAAACCTATGAGTGGATTAGGGATCAGTACCATTGGGAAGGGACCATGGAATCTATTGTTGAGGTTTTGGAAGCCTGTCTCATTTGTAAGAAGAAGTCTAGTTTTAAGGTTAGGTACCAATATTAACCAACTACCCCCCAACAACCTTTTCATACCATCAGCCTCGACGTGGTAAGTCCCCTCCTGAAGACTACTGGTGGAAACAGATATATCCTAGTTAGCATTGGCCATTTCACTAAGTGGATTGAAGTCGTGGCTCTCCCCATCAAACGGCCAAGGCTACTTCCACATTGTTACATCAAACCATTTTCACTCGCCATGGCTGTCAGCAAGTACTACTCTGCAACAATGGTAAGAACTTCACCTCCAGAGTAGCTAAGTCCTGGCTACCTCCATGGGAGCCCAACAACTCTTTTCATCTCCATATAATCCCTTTACAATAGGGACTGTGAGTTTGCAAATGGAATCTTGGTCTCCATCCTAGAAAAATGGCCTCTCCTGATCCCCTTCACTGGGATCAATTTCTACCAAGTGCTCTTATGGCCTACCAGATTAGTTATCACAGGATCCTGGAAATGTCCCCATTCCATGTCTTGTATGGGTGGGAACCAGGAATACCTGCCCTCTTAGCTAAAGATGTTTTTCCTCTAGAGTTGAGGAACCTGAGAAAGTTATGAGGAGATTGGCTCAGCGCATCATCCAGCTCCAATCTGAGGCTATGACTAATCTAGCTAAAATGGTAACTATAGAAGGTCAGGCTGCCAATGAGCTCTGAACCCTCTTTCTTCCAAGTGTCTGACCTGTTTCTGTATTATCATAACTGCATCACTCCTAGAAAAGATAAGCTTGGGTCATTATGGGAAGGCCTTTTATTATCACCTACAAGAGAGGTGCGTAGTATTCTATCAGATCCATAACTACAAGGATTATCACCAACTGGGTACATAGCCACTTCCTATGGCCCTAGTCTCCCCTCAACATTCTTGAGGGAGTTATGTCAGACAATTACCCTCTCAGCTTCAAGAGAAGAATGTTTTAGGCGGAAATGGGCCAAAAGGGGGTACTGTTGGACATTTACAAGTCTGTTTGTGAAAATTTGTGGATTGCTCACTTGTTTATTGTTATCCTGCACATCTATTTGGGTCAAAGTTCTAGTAATTGATCCTCAAAAAGTGCCTGTAGTTTATGGTATTCATACCATTCAAAAACTCACTAGTCCTACTATAATCACCTCAACTCTTCTGGCCGAATTTAGATGTAATTTCCCTTCATATTTAGGAGCTTCTTCCAAGGCAGGTGGATATATAAGCTGTGGATTAGGTGGTCCAGCTTGTCAACACTTTCTCCAAAGGAAGGATTCAGTGAGAAAACCAGGAAGAAGATGAAATAAATAAAACTTTTATTATAAGCTATTTATTAAATAATGGTCATAAGGACAGGCACCAGTATTTATATCTCTAAGGCATCTCCTGGCCAAATTCCAGCACAAAATTTAAACAGATATTTTACCACCTCAATTTGGCCCTTGAATTGATACAACTGAAACCTTTTTTATATTTATGGGTGGCAAAATACTCTCAAAATGAGGAGGAAATCAGGGTAAAAATTGCGATAAAAGCACGCAAAATTGTCCTAGGATCTTCTGGATTTCAGTTTTGTCATACTGCTGATGAAATACACCTTCTGTGAAATTTTGGCATCAATTGAAGTAAATGACTTACCCCTAATCAGGACGTCAGAAGGCATATCCATTGATAGCACTAGGTACTCTCTTCCAGGCAGTCCATGCAAGTGCTATCATGCTGATTATGCAGATCAACATAAGAATTTCACCCTAGGGTGGAAGATTGATTACGTTTTTTGTTCGTCTGATGATCCATGGGATTTTCATATGTTAATTTTGGGTTAGTCCTAAATAATTTTGAATAAAAATATTTTGATTGTGTTCCTGATAATTGGGACCAATTGCCAATATTTGATGCATAGTAAAATAGCTATAATATGTGAGCATATTTGGGCCAAGCGCTTTGATAAATTACTTGATTAAATTGACATTGAGATGTTCAGCCCAGATTGTATGATTGCAATAGGCTTTGAGGTGAGAATATAGGTGTCAGATCATGCGTTGAAAGGGTAATCAGCCCGATCTCATAGTTGTCAAAAGGCTTATTTTTGAGTCAACCACCAGAATCTGACATTTCCCCCCTCTTGACTCGAACATAAGCCCTAAGATACCCAAATAGCCTAAGTTGGTCTTTTATCATCTTCCTGAATGCCCAATGAGCATGGAGTTGGGCTTTATATTTAGTAACTTCAGCCTGAACGCCCAATGAGTCTGAATACGATGCCCAAATGGCCGTTGAGTCTGAAGTTAGATCTTCTTTCCAACCTCAGGTGCAACTAAAATATTAATTAGTGTAAAACTAATATATTTTTTGTTTTTGTTTTTTGGTTTGTTTTTGTTTTTGTTTTGTGGGTTTTTTACTTTTTTCTTTTTTTAATTGGCCCGCCTATTAAACCTTTTTATAAATTTTGCATGAGCTCAGTTGTATATATGGCCAGTCCTAATATCCTTGATTGTGTATATGAACTTAGACGTTTTTCTAAATCACTTCAAATGGCCCAACCCAGATGCGATCTAACTTTTGCAATTGGCCTGAACTGAGAGTGTTGCAAAATAGAACTTTGTCATTAAAATTGAATTCGTCCAGTGTGTAGTGATTCTCTAAGTCCTTTTGATGTCAGGCCTTTTACTCGGCAAAACTGTTGTCAAAGGATTGAGCTTGTAGTTTGATTAAAGCATCTACAAGCTTCTCAACATACTGAGGGTAAGTGTTTTCACTAGGATCCTCTAGGGCTAAATATAGCAGCGTTGGTAGGGCCAGGTGTCTACCATATAATAATTGAAATGTAGACATCCTGGTTGATGAATGGTAGGAGTTATTTTAGGCAAAAAATGCCAAACTTAAATAAGTACTCCATTCAGATGGTTTGGACAAGGTTAATTTACGGATAATGTTCCCCAACATCCCGTTTGTGTGCACAACAGTCCCATTAGTTTTGGGGTGATAGGGAGCAGAAAGCACACCTCATACTCCCATTAGTTGGTTGAGCTTGGCAAGGACATTGGCAGTAAAGTTGGTTCTGTTATTGGTCAGAATAACCTGGGGGCATCCTTTTTGTGGATGATGTTTTTAAGTACAAACTTGATGGTGGTTGCTGCTCCAGCTTCTAAAATGGCCTTGGCCTTGACCCATTTGGTCAAGTGGTCGATGGCTACAATTATGTACTTGGCTTTTGTATTGCTTGTTGGAAGTGGGCCAACAACGTCAATTGATACAGTGCTAAGCAAAGTTAGGCTGAACAAGCTGGTACGATGTTCTTTTTCAGAATGGTTTTTCGCCTTAGCACTTTGCAAAGCATTCTAGCATTCCTTGGTTGTCAAAATTCATTGACTCCCAGTTGTAGAATTGCTTCAGATGCTCTTTCATTTTATTGAATCCGCCATGCCTAGCCTTATGTGCTGCCATTATTAGGTCGTTTGGGCCAATGGTCTTGGGAAAATAAACTTTTTGTCCTCAATGATCTTGTAAAGTGTCCCGTTTTTGATAAATTTTATTTTTTTCGTAGATCTGATAATATTTTTTGGACAAATTTGGGCTCATTTTGATACACTCCGCTGATCATTTTCATAGATAACTCATTGTCAGCCTGACTAAGTGTTGTGATGGTGGGTAGTCAGGATAGACAGTTGGCGTTCTGGTGTTTTGCCCCAGCTTGATGCTCAATGGTGTAGTCATAAGATTGAAGCTTTAATGCCCAGCGGGATAATTGGACATCAGGTTCTCTTAAGTTATTCATCCATATTATGGAAGCATGATTGTTAACAACTTTGAATTGAGTGCCATGAAGGTAGACCTGAGAATTTCTTGCAGCATATATGACAGCTAAGCATTCTCGTTCTGTCACCATGTAGTTCCTTTTGTGAACATTTAAGGTTAACTAGCGAAGGCAACTGGATGTTCTTCACCATCTTCTCTAACTTGGGATAACATGGCCCCACTGCTGTTTGGTATGCATCAGTTCAGATGATATATTTTCAATCAAAGTCTGGGTATCAAAGAACAGGCACGCTTATTAGGGCCAATTAGAGTTGGTTAAATGCATCCTAGCAAGCTGGAGTCCAGTTGAATGGAACTTTATCTTTAAGCAGGTAGAAAAGCAGCTCTCCAAGCTGTGCTAAGTTGGCGATAAATTGGCAATAGTACCCAATCATGCCTAGGAATACTTGAATTTTTTCGCTTGGATTTGGGCCATTTCATTTTGGAGATGGCATCCAGCTTAGAGGGTTGGGGCCTAAGACCCACTTTATCAATCACAAATCTGAGGTATTCCAGGTGATCTTTGAAAAACTGACATTTCCTGGGCTTGATTTTTAAGATTGCAGCAGCTAGCCTTCTGAAAATTTTCTCTAAGTGTTCCAGGTGGTCATCAAAAATGCGGCTGTTAACGTTGATATTGTCAAGGTACACTAGTACACATAACAATTTCAAATCTCCCAGGATTGTGTCCGTTGCTCATTGGAATGTAGCTGGGGCCTTGCAGAGCCCTTGAGGCATTCTTGTCAGCTGGATTAGGCCCTCTTATGTTATTATTGCCCATTTATCGCGCTCCTCTTCAGGAAGATCTATTTGACAATATCCACTGATAAGGTCCATTGCTGAGAAGAACTTCGCACCCCCTAGCCTATCCAAGGCGTCGTTGATTTGTGGCAGTGGGTACAAGTCCTTCTTTGTGATGTTGTTTAGCTTCCAAAAATTGACAACTACTCAGTTGCTTCCATCCTTTTTCTTCACTAAAAAATTGGTGCTGCCCATGGACTTTTTGAAAGTACTTACATGCCATGATCGAGGAGTTCCTTAGTCTCCTTGGATATTACTTCTTCTGATGATTTTGAGCATTTAATTAGGCGTTATTGAATAGGTTTATGATCTCCAGTATTGATTTTGCGGGTGACACCATTAGTAAATTCCAAGTTAAAATCATCTTATGCGAATATTTCCCAATATATAGAGAATAACTCCAGAGCTTGGCCTTTCTCAGAGTTGGTCAGGTTGCTTAAATTGGACATAGAGGCAACATTATTTATGCTGAGTTGGTCCTTATTGGGGACTCCTAATTTGACAAAAGTTCTGAACTCATGGAATGAATGAATTTCTGTGGTATGGAACAGATGCATAAAAGCATTTGTTTGATGTCACCTGATTGATATGGCCAAGTTTGCAGGTTTTTTACATAAGATATGTATTTCTCCATGGCCCAGAATGATAATTACAGGGGCAATGTTTGGTTCAAATTGAGATTTAGACCATGGTTGATTTACTTCGCCATAAAGTCCTTCCAGGATATTAATTGTTGTTCCCGTCAGGACAATTACTTGTTCTCTGGATGATATAGTGATGGTCTGATTTGATTGAAGTTGAATGCCATTTGACTCATCAATATGATTGGGAAGTGGTTTTATCTTTGACTGAGCTTTGTTTACTCAATAGGGATGGCTCCATCCTTGTAGGCCAGATTTATGAATAGGCTGGGTTTCTTTTTCTCAACTGCCTTATCACATAGTAAAGTGGAATAGCCTAGCCAAGAATGGTGAGAGCATTATCCTTATAATTGGTAACAACTCTGTATTTTCTTAGGAAATCAGTCCCAATTTGGGATATCATAGTTTGTATTTGACAACACTATGGCAGGTGCTGTTACTACAATGGATCCAAATCTGAGTGGTAGGGTACTGTATGTGCTCAGCGATTTGGTTGTATGCGCTCCAGCTGTTCCATGTTCCTGACAGTGGGCAACATTGGGCACAATTTTTAGTTTTTTAGCCAACTTTGTGCTGACTATATTGATAGGAGCACCACTATCGATAATGACCCCAAACTTACACCTTGTTTACCGCTATGATTACATAAGTACATTCAGAGTAGTTTTCAGAGGTATTTATTTTATGAATGCTGTGATTGCTGCCCAATTCCAGATGTGATTTCAAGCTTGAGCAAATATCTGGAAATTTATCTACTAAGATCTTCATAGGAATGGCTACTTAGACGTTGTTAAGCTTAGGTAGGTCATTTGAACATCTGGGTTGGAGGTCTAAACCATGATCAGTAATCTGTTTTGTGTAGGGTTTTGATACTTCAGCTCAGGCTTCTTTAATAATTTCAAGGATTTAGTTGCTTTTGCTGTGGCCCAAGTAGTGACCATCAGGACATCATTATCCACGGTATGGTGGAGATTATCTTTAGCAACGTCTTTGGCCCTAAAGAGCTCATCAAAGTCAGGTGGAATGATTTGAAAATCGCTGAGGTTAGAGCATTCCGCCTCTACTCCACCTGCTCTTTTCCCGCCTTATTGTCACAGTTTAATTCTAGAGCAAAGTTGACCCCAGGCTTTTTGTTGAACCGTCTGTGGCATTGTCAGGCAAAATGCCCTTGTAGACCACAAATGTGGCAAGTAATTGGCCCAGTTTTCTGCTTTTGCTCGTTTTTTGGTTTGTATTTTGGAAATTTTTCTCTTGGTAGGACATTGTGTTGCTTTTTGGGCCTGAAAATCGAGATTTTTGCTGATCTTTGGCCCGATTAGGAGTATTGAAATTATAGAACAGCTTCTCAATTAATTGGTAAGCTCTTGGATTTCCAAGATTCCATCGAATATGGGAAGCATGACATTGTGCAGTTCATGGAATGTAATAATCACATGCTCCATTGCAGTCTTGGCGTCAAACTTATCTATTGCATTGCACCCATGCAGAACTTGTGCCTCATGGAAGGATCTATCCAAAAAGTCCTTAATAGTTTCATTCTGTTTAGATTCAATATAAAGAAGCTCTCTTTTTTGGGTTTCCGATTTCTCAGGTCCTCCAAACTGTTTTGTTATTGCAATTTTGGCATCCATATAGGACTAATAGTCACCAAAATAGGGCATAACAAGGTCGCAGCTATGGGCATTGAGGGAGTTAATCTGTGCTTATCCTTTTGTATGGTCTGATGCTCCTCTCATTGCATTTTCAAATAACTTGAGGAAAGAGTGAACGTTTCCATCCTTCTCAAACTTTGGTAAATTCAGTGGCTTAAAGTCATCTCACCCTATTTTGGGCATAGGGGTTGTACTTCTGGAACATCTTGGTGTATCATCACCCATAATCGGGCCTCTTTCCTGTTGGGAGGTATCTGGAGTTGGGATTGATGCTAAAACTCTAGGCATAGAGCAGATGTTTGAAATATCAGTTTCTACATCAGTGTCAACTTCTGATGATTCGATTTCATGTATTACTCCAAACTACTGGATCCAACGCCTCAATTTGGCCCTTGGTTACTTTTCCAGGTTGTTTTTTGGCTGAATAAGTGGAGTTTTTTCCTATTTCTTTTTTTGTCAAAGTTGGGCGAGCACTGGCAGCCTTGCTTTTTAAGGGATTCGAATTCTTTTTTAAGGTTGTCATACTCCTCTTTGAATAAAGCTTGATTAGTTGTTATGCTTTTTATATCTTTGTCTATACTGTTTCCTCAGGAATTTGCAGTTGATAGCTGCATTCTGAGTTCCCAATTTTCCTGAGTAATTTCAGTTTTTAGCCTACAATCTCGACACCACAGTCCAAAGTTCAAAGGTTCCTCTTTAATCTGGGAATCCTCTTCATCCCTATTTTGAGATGGCTGGCTTTTCTGTAAGGTCCTCTAAGTTTTTGTTGATAGTATCCAGCTTGGCCTGAACATACTCTTCAAAGTCATCAACTTTTGCATTTAAATCCAGTTGATTACTCTGGCCCAAAGTGGCATGTATGGTAAGTCGTTCTGATTGAGACAATAGGTAATCCAAATGGCTTTCCAGTTTTTGACAGCGACTATATGTGGTATGTACCTATTCTTGTCATAGCCCATGGTGGGCCAGAACTTTTGCGGCTATCTTTTGGGACTCCTTCGTTTAGAAGCTCCTCAAGGTTGTTTAATCTCCCATGAGCTTCATTGGGAAGTTTCATATTATCAACAACTACCTTTTGGACTTCAGCAAAACTTGAATTTTGCTTATCCAGTAGGGTATTTCAGGAAGATTGTTCCTCCACTTGCACATGGTAGATTTCCATGATTTCTAGATTTTATCTAGCAATTGTTCTCTGGGTATGCTTAATTGAGGGTTGAACAAAGTTAACCATGAAAAGTTAGTTACTTGATTGTCTGTGAGACGTCTGGCAAGAGATGCCATGGTTGCATCATGGTACTTCATATATACTCCATCTTAAGTGCCTGATCCTTAAGGTAGTAGAACAGGCCAAAGGAGGGATTGATTTGTGAAGTACCAATCCTAAATCCCTGATATAGGGCTTCCAGAATAACTTTTATGCTTGAGGATGTAAGATCAATTGGGCTCGTTGTATCTGCATGAGCTCCCCCACTGTGATAAAATCCAGGGAGTAGGAGGTACCCACTTCAGAGCTGTCATGATTCTGATATGACTAAACGATAATTGTGAGACAGCAGGGCGGAATCCGCTGAACATAGTATCAGTTATGATTATTTGAGTGCCTCAAGATGAGGTATAAGCGGGATATGATGGGTTTTTATTGGAAACAATGGGTTTTATTGGATCGCCTTTATATAAGGCAATAAGGCGATAAGGCAATGTCAACATTTGATGAATATGAAGTAAATAGCCTACAATTAGGGTGATAGAGGATTAGAGAATAACAAGTTGAATTTGAGAATCACCGGAATAGAATAGCTCAAGCCATGAGAAGCAGTATCGCCTGAAGCCGCTGTATATAAGTGAGATGGGCAATTGAGAGAAGTAAGTTTTGTAGCATAGAAGAGACAGAACAGCAAAAGGTAGCTGTATTATAAAAATAAATAAAGAATCAGTTGGGCAATTGCTCCTATTTCAAGTATTATTTCTTGTGTGTCTGAAGGACTGACAATCCCCACATCGTTTTTCTGTTGCTTAGTGGGTTCAACCCTTGCAAATAACACGATGGATCCTAACAATACCATTCAAAATCACAATAAGAGCCTTGGTGGCTGGCATTAAAATAGTCTGATATTGCTTTGTCGCTGGTTTCCATCTTGTTGTTGCTTTCTTGTCTGGATAATTATGCAAGGAATTTGGTTATGGGAATCCATTTCAGAGAATGTAACCAGTTTTGAGTGAGCACCAGTTGTAAAATTTGAGGATCGCTTGCTTGTTTATTGTTATCCTGCACATCTAGTCGGGTCAAAGTTCCAGTAATTAATCCTCAATAGTGCCTGTAGTTTACGGTATTCATACCATTCAAAAACTCACTAGTCCTACTATAATCACCTCAACTCTTCTGGCCAATTTCAGACGTAATTTTCCCTTCATATTTAGGAGCTTCTTCCAAGGCAGGTGGATATATAAGCTGTGGATTAGGTGGTCCAGCTTGTCAACACTTTCTCCAAAGGAAGGATTCAGTGAGAAAACCAGGAAAGAGATGAAATAAATAAAACTTTAATTATAAGCTATTTATTAGATAATGGTCATAAGGCCAGGCACCAGTATTTATATCTCTAAGGCATCTCCTGGCCAAATTCCAGCACAAAATTTAAACATATATTTTACCACCTCAGTTTAGCCCTTGAACTGATATGACTGAAACCTTTTCTTAGGTTTATGGGTGGCAAAATTCTCTCAAAATCAGGAGGAATTCAGGGTAAAAATTGCGATAAAAGCATGCAAAATTGTCCTAGGATCTTCTGGATTTCAGTTTTGTCATACTGCTGATGAAATACACCTTCTGTGAAATTTTGGCATCAATTGAAGTAAATGACGCACCCCTAATCAGGACGTCAGCAGGACTCTCCCCTGATAGCACTAGGTACTCTCTTTCAGGCAGTCCATGCAAGTCCTATCATGCTTCATTGCAGATTGACATAAGAATTTCGCCCTAGGGCGGAAGATTAATTACATTTTTTGTTTGTCTGATGGTCCATGGGATTTTCAGACGTTAACTTTGGGTCAGTCCCAAACAATTTTAAATAAAAATAAAATGATTATGTTCCTGATGATTGGGACCAATTGCCAATATTTGATGCATAGGATATCAGCTATAATATGCAAGTGTATTCAGGCCATGTGCTTTAATAAATTGCTTGATTAAATTGACATTATGGTGTTCAGCCCAAATTGTATGATTTCAATAGGCTTTGAGGTGAAATTTATAGGTGTTAGCTCAAGCATTGAAATGGTAATCATCCTGATCTGATGGTTGCCAAAAGGATTATTTTTGAGTCGACCACCAGAATCTGACACTGATTTTGGGATAAGAGCTTTTTAAATGAAAATAACAATAATATTGGCCAAAAGATCCTGGTAATTCTCGGCAGAACCCCTTAAATTGGGGTAAAACTTTTGTTAATACTACTCTGGCAAAGAATACGAGTTTGGGCAGTTGGATTGCATGACCATATGGCAGAATCAGGGGAGTCCATCAGAGGTTCCTTTCCGGCCCACCTCTAGCCTAATACAAACACCTAAGTGGGGACCACCCCTTTTATAGACTTGGTGGGGGTCCCAAAAAATGGAACTTTTTTACACTGTGATTATCTAAAATATATCAAATCTCTACCCCATTGTTTTGTCTTGCTTATGAGTGACCTTCCATCAACCGTTCCATCAAAGTGAGGTGAGTTAAAAAGGTCTGATAGGTCAAATTTCCATATTTTTCTAATTAGGCTTGAAGACTATGATAAATTTGCACCTATCTTGCTTTAGGCTTCAGGTTATGTTAGATGCTAAGAAGTAAGATCATAATAGGGTTCAATTTTTGATCTTCTTGCTGCAACTAATAATAACCATTAAAAAACCAATCTTTACTTTTAATAAAAAGTCTTAATTTTAGCTTTTAAGTGAAATGTGGAAGTCCGGCTGAAATCAGCACCTGTGAGCATAAAACTTGCTGGATTCCCACACCAACTGATAATTTTGGTCTAGGTCTTGTGTAGCATTAATAAGAAGTGGTCCAGACTCCAATAATGGTGGAATTGGATCAGCACTCATTTTGAGAGTATGAAGTGGCCTATGTCATTGGATATCTCCTTGGGGAGGTCCGCAGATTGGCCTTCCTTAAAACATCAGATAAAGGGTTTAATAAATTTTATTTTAAATGAAGTTGACTAATAAAGAAGATATTTCTGATAAAAAAGATTTAAGGGGAATTAGGGTATGGTTCATGGTTTTCCGCCAGGTATCAAGCCACATAGCCAAAAAGTTATAATGGTTACAGTAATAAAATAGCTTATGAAACATAATCTTGAGCTCTAAACTGGAAACATATATTCCAGGTTTAGTATATAATTGCCAGGATTGAGGCACTATCAACTCAACCCTCTATCCTAAAGTATTAATAGTTGAGTTTAACTTGATATAAATCTTAGGCTAAAAACTTACATTTAGAAGTTAAACCAAGACTTATTAAATATGATCAGGGCAAAGGAGAGCTTGCCAAGGGTTCATTACAGTCTCTGTGCTACCACTCTGATGGCCAATTACCTAAAGATCATTTCTTGATAAATCTAAGTATTCAACTGGGGTAGAGAAACGCTTCCAAGCCTTTATATTGACCTTTTTTTGTAAACTGTTTTATTATTTCTCAGCCAAAATAGAAACCATTAATTATTTTTTTTGATAAGCTAAAATACAACCAACTCTAAAGAGAGGTTTTTTCTAAAAGACCAGAAATTTTTATGATAAACAGCTTCAAAGTCATGCTAATTGTTAGTCCCATATATGGGCTTCTGAAATTAAATAATTTATTGTTGAAGGAGTTTCTATTTTAAAATGTTATAAGTCCCCATTCTCATTAGTAAATAGTTTTCTATTTTTATTTCTGTAGATGTAACAAAATTTAGACTGATCACGAGAACCCTTGGTAAAACATGATCATGTTAGTCCCTTACCCAGTGTTAGTCTAAGGTATAATTAAAGTGAGGCAAGGTAGTCAACTTGAAGCCCTCAATCATATCCTCTTCTTTTTATATATGCAATTTACACCAGGTATTATGCTATGGGACATATGATCCAGCCCAACTTAATTTTTATATAGACAGGATAGTTTATATCTGGCTTAAATTTGACAACCCTATCCAATTCATTAATAATGATGTACTAAGCACACCACTGATATCAACTTTGGTGTCTTTCTGAAAACAAAATCCACCATCAAACATCTCACACTGTTGAAAAGCCTGGCAGTGATGCTCACTAAAGGATAGAGACAACAAAAATCTCAATTACAATGGAACCAACCCAGGTTAATATTTTCTCGCTTGAATGAGAAATGGAGATAATGAAAAAGAGGTTTGCATAGATACCATTTGTGCGTTGATGTTTATAAAAACCAGGTGAACTTATGAAGTTCCCTGGACTTGTAATCTCACTTGTACTTTGAGAGGTGATCTTAACTTCACTCAAGTAAATATTGAACCATGGTGACAGAGCCAATTTTGAAAAATATCTGACGTTGATAATGTCTAATGAAGCTTTACAGTTCTAGAATCTAGCTGAGAATATGGACAGAATACCAATCTTTTCTAATTATGTCCTTAATTATCTCCATCTGGTGCTGTATCACCTGATGAATGTATGGCTGTACATCACAAAGAAGTACTATGACGAAGCAGTGTCCAAGACAATATAAGGCAAACTTATAAAACCTAACTAGACTATCGTCTACCTGTACTGGAGACTTTGAAGTGATAAAGTAGTCAACCATAAAATTAACGACAAATATATAACAAAGTTTCCTTTCTTGATGCTAGTATTGTAAGATATGTTGATTGAGAGGTGAACCTTGCTTTAAAAGAAAAAGAAAATTCCTGTAAAATCTAGAATCCTGGAAATCTATACTAATTAACTCCAGGTCTATGAAAACAATTTATACTGACTGTGATTTAAAGTATCCAGGAATAGATTTGATAATTAGCAATTATAGCGCCCAGAGTATCATTTAGGTATATACTTAGAAAGGATCAAAGAACTAAAAATAAGACTGCTTATAAAGAATATAGTATATAATATTATTTGCAGAATAAGCTAGTAACTATTATGCTAGTAGAACTTCATTTAGCTGGTATGGATAAACTAGAAAATCATTTTTATGGCCTAGAACAAATTCTAAACAAGATAAAGTCTACTTAGTAAAAGAGAAAGCTATTTTAACTGAAGACTACTGACGCTTAGACAAGTCTGAAGCTTGTTCCCAGATGAGAGAAGTTGCCTGATAAGTCTCTCCCTAATTTTTGTGCATAAATATACAGGATAAGTTGTGTTGAGTTTTTATATGCCCACAACATTCAGCTTAATAGATTATAACTATCATCTGATTTATTCGCTGGGGGATTTATTTTAAGAAACCAAGCGGATGTGAGAGTTATCACATATTTGGTAACTATTGTTGGTTTTACTTCCTTAAGTAAAGTTAGATCATTTGCTGTATTCTATTCACCAGTTTACTGATGTTCCATTAGGGAAAAGCCTCAGACAATGTTTACAAGTGATTTTTTTCTAGTTAACAATTATTAATCAAACTATCTTGTATAAATTATTAGGGTTTGTTAATAGTCAATAAGGTATTATTATAGGTTTCTGAGCGTTGAAAACGATTTTGTTGGTAGCAACTTGTGGGTTAGCATAAAAGGCGATGCAACCTGCGGTTAATGGGTAAAAGATCCCATTATCTAAGCAGGTTTATAGCTTAATAAGTATAATTTGCTGGGTTTGATTGAAGGTGTTAAGACAAGCTCTTCTAAGATTTAACCCAAAATGGGTTATGATCTATTTAACAGCAGAATCTAAATAGATGTATGAAGTAATCATTGGTTTAGACAACTTCTAAGGGCTAAATTGCAGGTGAAGGATGCCGTTCCTATTGGGGCGCCAACAGAAGAGCTGGGCGCAAAATTACCTATATATATTACCTTGACTTTTATTTAGAAAAGGAGCCAACTAAATAAATTTATACATATCACTTTAAAATATACATTTAGATAGCTATACAATTTATATTGTGTGCTCTTGCGATTAGAGTGAAAGAGATAGTTTCTCTTATCTATTTTTCTCTTGCCAGCCCTTGGTGATAGAGTTGAAGGGATAGGTTTTCCCTTGTTTAAACGATTTTCAATTACTCAAGAGGAAAAGTCAAAATGAAAACCCTTGTTGTCCAGAAGTTACCAACTCTTGAACTTGAATTGAAGGGATAGTTTTTTCCTTGTCAGGATTATTTTAAGTACTTTCAAGTATAAGAAGGTAGAGCGTTATAACAAATCTAGCATTGAAAACATACTTATATTGGTTGTTAAGAGCTCAACTATGGTGAAAGTATTCATACTATTATTGAGCCACGCATTTATCATAAAAATCAACAGCCCAACTTAACACACACCTTGAGCATGTATAGTAAACTTAATAAGTTTATAATTTTTTCTCACTACAGGGGTAGTTTAGTTTTCAAACTAAAATTATATTGGAAGTCATAAGTAGAATGGCATATAAAATTGAACTTCAGAAGCTGTAGATGGAATAAGAAACAGTTAATAATAATACACTTAAGTTGGCATCTCACTCTGATCTAACTACCTTGGATGAATGAGTGACAAAAGCTGAGGAGGGAACAGAGCAAATCGCAAAGGCTAATAGCAATCTTTATGAGAAAGTCACCTCCTTGAAGTGGAAAAAGACTAAAGTGATTATAGAGTTCCTGTTTCAGAAGACTGAGAGATAAGTGGATAGAGAACGCTTCCGTTGGATCTAAGAGTATATATTACAAATCTTAAAGCACATTAAAACTTGTTTTTATAATTATGATTACACCCAGATGGAGGCAGATGGAGCTGAAAATGAGATAAACAAAATTCCGCTGTTAAAGCACAGCCTTAGAGAAATATGCCTAAAGTTTTTGCTGCAATTTTGGAGATGACCACTGAAAACACCCCAATGTAAGTAAGGTTGCTGGGCAGGTACCTTCTGTCACAATAGAGACAGAGGAATTCTGGAACATGCTGAAATACCTATATATCACCAGGATAACTCCCCACCATTTTTCTGCCTATACAAAATGACTTTGTTTTGATATGGCGACTGACAAAAAGCAGTAACAGTGTTGACTGCTTAGACACAGCTTGTCAAAATATGCTGTTGCCCTATCTCAATGGGAATATTTGGACATACAGCGACACCAAAGAAGTAATCATGACCGAGTTTAGTAGACTGAATAAATGGCTAGCCACAAACGGGATTTTTTGGGAATTCAATATAAGAAGGATAGAATATTTACTTGCTTTCCTTGACTAAGTTTAACAAGAGGCACAGATCCTGCCAGGCGCAAAAGTTCTGTTGGTTTTTGATATAAAGATAGCAATGCAAATGGTGCTTCAGTCCTGCAGAGATTTTCACTGCAATATGGTTTGGTGCTTGCAAAGCAAAATTCTTACATTACAGATAGCAGATTATATCACAATGCTAGGAACAACATTAAAAGCTCGTCATCAAACTTTCAAAGCCATTCCCACTAAAAATAGTTATAATACAGTGAAGTTTCTCGAGCCTAATAAGGGATTGTAGAATCAAGTTGTAATGGGAAACATGCCCTAAGGACCAAAATAGGCGGAAAAAAACTCAAAACCTCTGCCATAAATGTGGAAAACAAGGACATATAGATGCTCAATGTTGGAGCAAGAAGCTTAAAAAACGAGTAAATAAGTTTCATGCTAAAGAAAAGGAAACTGGGCAGGGTTGGTAAAAGAGCCATAAGTCTAGACACAGAACAATCTAGCACATCAAGTAATCCTGTTCCCCCCTACATATTCAAAGATGACTCAGATATAATCAATTTACCTGGACAAAGGTACACCTGATTCGCTCTATCAGGTGTTCAATTTCGACATAGATGCAATCACCTGAGCAAAGGCAAAGGGGATAGACCCTGAAATTATAAGAGAAGTCACTTGGACTTATGCCTGTCAGTTAGCATAAAAGATTAGAACTGCTTAAAGTACCAAATTTTACTTATGACAAAACTTTATGAATTGATTGTATCTCTCCTTATCACCACATTCATAAAAAACTTTAGTCTTATTCATCCAAGCGATTAATTTATATTCTAAATTCAGCGAATAATGCCACAATTCACTTAGTAAACACCTTATTACAATACTCTGAATTCAATTACGCGGATATTAAATTAATTGAGCAAATGTAAAGGCTTTATTGACACAGAGTACCCATTGATATCTGCCCAAGTTGTTTATTGAAATGATAATTTCTTTAGATTTTTAACACCAGAAGAAAATAGGAACTGATGGACAAGATACTAAAAGATCAAGGGGGCATACAATTCAATGCCTCTATGGTTTGATTGCTATTGAGATCAGCTCCCACTATAATAATGGCAAATCAAAATTATGACATCTTTTTTGGAACAGAATTCTTAAGAAAATATGGCGTTAAGTTTGATTTTGAGAATACCCTAACATTTTGAGCAAACGCTGCTCTTGGTATTTCAGCAGAAAGAAGAAACTCCACTAAAAAAGAAGAATGATTTTGTAAATTTTATTTAGAAGGATGCATAATTTCCAACTTGTACAAATTGGTTGGACAAAAAAACAGGGAGATGCTGATGCAGATTCTTAAAAAACTTGGGATACCATTGAGGATGAGAATGATAAATGCCATTCTTCTACTAACACAAATAATAAAAACACAGGGTTAACTCTAAAAATAATGTAACAAATATATGGAGAAGTTATCTTACCATATAGAAATTTAGATTAGGGCCATGGATTACTCCAGGGATTAAATTTCCAAGCCATGGTGAAATCCAAGTTTTATTGGTCAGTATGATTCAAAAACAATGAAGGTGAAAAAAGCCAAGTTATTGCATTTGAGCATTTAATTCTGATGGTTTAAATCAGAGATTTCTATGATTTTTAAAAAGCTAGCTGAAATGGGATACTGGCAGATGTTGCCAAAACATTAATATACTGGTTTATTGAGAGCAACATGATGGGTTGATAGAACACCTGCACGAGGAAGTGCTACAATTAATTAAAGATTCAGGAGATATTTTCCAGAACAATCATGACCTTGGATGCACTAAAATGCGATCTGTAAGCTTGATACTAGGATTTACCTGCAAATAAAAATACAACCTGTCCACTGATCCAAAGATGCTGATGAATTAGTCAGCAAAGAAATTAAAAACTGATTGAGCAAGGGCTCCTTGTAATTTTGTTAAGTCCATGGGCGAGCCCAATCTTTATTTTGAAGAAAAAAGATGGATCAAATTAAGTGGTGATCAATTACTTCCACCTGAATAAAATTTCCAGGAAATATTTGTATTCGCTGCTGAGGATAGACAATGTACCCAAATGTCTAGGGCAAGCTTGTTCTTATTGAAAATAGTTTTAATCTTGGGTTACTGGCAGATAACTTTAAAGAAGATCAGGAAAAGTGTGTGATAATCAACAAACAAGGGTTTTATCAGCCAAAAAGAATTCCACAGTAGATTCAAATAGCATTAAAGAATTTGATGGAGAATACCAAGATGAAGAATGGACAGCTGTATAAATCAAGTTATGGAAAATGTTACTTACTCCCTAAACCATCAGAACATGCAAAGATTATAGAAGCTGCGCACAAAGTCATAGGGCATGTTGACTGTCATGGTTAAATAACATAATAGTTGGTACATATTGAAAAGTAAGACATAGCAAGAAGAGGCCAAGAAGAATAAGCTGATGAACCTTGTTTCCTGAAGCACAACCTGTACCAACGGTGGGTAAGGAAAAATATTCTCAAAATTGGGTCTGGGGATGCACATGATGAGCATGGGTACGTTACAGCCTCAGCCTTGCGGTGCACAAGTTATTTTTTTATAAAGATGGGACGTTACATTTGTTAGAAAAACAAATCTTCAAAGTCCATTTGGTAACCATATTGCCAATCTGACAAAATTCAACTGCAGTCAAAAAACCCAAGTGTGAGCATACTTGAGCTATGCTACCATAAATGAGGGTGGTTTACGCCTACTGGTTAGATTGGGAGCAGGCATCGCTCATTGGGAAATGATCCCCCTGATTACTTACAATTATTGTTTCACGACCAACCTTCTTTGTTTTTTGATTGGTTTTAATATAAAAACCTACTTTCATTTTAATTCATATGGTCCCTTGGTCTGACCTCTTTGAAGACCTCCTCAAGGAGGCTTCTGACAATATTGGTCTTAGTATTTTAAATAAGATAAAGTTGAACTCTTGTGCACACCTGGGAAAGCCTGGTCCCCTACAGATCAAGGCACTTGATCACCCCAACACTGACTTTCAACTGGTAATGGACTCCTCCCTGAGGTCTAATCTAGTCATAGTGTTTCTAATATATTTAGTTTATTATACAGATTTTACACTCTATCCTTGAGTCCCCTGTTCACCAGCACCTTTTAGTGCCCTATTCCCTTTGCTTCTAGTGACTAGTTCCCTGGTTTTGTAGCTGTGCATTCAAAACCACCTCTCCGGAATTAAGAGATTTAAAGACGCTCTCCTGACGGTGGCCTAAGAAAAACATTGATCACCTAAGTAAGTATCACTTAGAATTAATTAGTTATGATGTAGCAGATCATCTATCTTGTCTTGTGGAATGTCAACTTTACAAGCCCCACAAGAATATGATGGTATACCAGCTATTGCTCACTGATTGTGTTTAGCAAACAGTGTTATAGATGTGATAGGTCCCTTGAATATTAGTACTGGGAGAGTAAAGTACATCATAGTTGCAATAGATATCTTAATAGATGAGTTGAGACTAAGGCAACAAGCAGGGTAGACACAACATGTACCAAAAGATTCATACTGGACCAAGTAGTGTGCTGGCATGGATGCCCACAAGTATTATTAAGTGATAACGGAATCAACTTTACGTCCTAAATGATTCCAAGACTTACAAAATAATGGGAATCTAAGGAGATGTGTTTGTTCCATAATATCCAGAAATGAACGGAATGGTAGTGAGAGTCAATGGAAAACTAGATGTGATAATGAAAATTAGTATCAGGAAAAACCTCCGTTTGGAGATCTTATCTGAGTTCAGTTACCTTTAGATATAATATCATTATCATACAGCAACAGAGAAAACGCCATTGAACCATTATCTGAGTGAATAGCATCATTACCATCTATTTTGTATTCAGAAGTAGAACCAGCTTTGATAAAAGATCTCAGATTCATAATTATCTTGACTGGCGAACATCATGATCAAAGTGCAATCACAAGCATTTAACAAGTTGTTGAAGAGATGAATTAAAGCAAAGAAGCAAGATAATTTAAATCAACTGGCGCTTTGGAAATACTATATGAGGAATAGGGTAGCTTATTGTGATACCCAATGATTTTAGAAAAAGAAACAAATTGGCGATCTATGGTTAGGTCTATTTGAGATTATCACCAAGATGGCAAAGATGCATATATGTTAAAGTACATCAATGATGGGCATATAGTAAATTGGTCCATAGCAAATACTTAAACTATCAAATTTAGAGAACAATAAAAAATATAATATAAGATAAAAAATAAAGTGAAAAAATATAAAAGATAAAAAATTTATGGAAAAATATTGTTTAAAGGAGATTATTCTTAAAATAAAATAATTAAAAAAATCTTTTTTATAATATTAGTTTTCTTACCATGTAAGAGTATATGAAAATTTTCCCACTTGCATTTTTTGTAGGAGAAGGGTGATGTAATATGACAAAGGTATTGAATAAGAAGCGTGAGAGTTTGGTAAGACCAACTTGTGTTGAAACTGGGTTCACCATAAAAAGGCATGAGGAACGATAGTTTGAAGATCCATGATCATCTAGTGGTGAGAAGCTGATCTAGGGGATTATAGGAGTTAAGGAAACCATCAAGGAGATCGACTGAGAAGATTTTTGTATGGTGTAAAGTTGTAAGAGTCCTGATCTGGGGGAAACAGGCGCTCAGAAGAATATTATTGGTGAGATTGACTGAAGTAGTCCTGGTGCAGCATGTACCTATGGAACCGCGCTTTTAGGAGGCAGCAGCAAAAATAAGACAAAGAGTAAACACGCTGTGGACAATGGGTATGAAAAAATGCATCAAGCAAAGAAAAAGAATAACAAGATCTGCCAAAATCAAATTTTATACCATGATGGCTGACTCAGACCCTGGAATGAAAGGGCGTCTGTTTCTGAAATTCTATCTTTGATGGATAATCTGGTCAAGAGGGAATGTGTTGGTAAATTTAGAAGGCCTACATAGTCCATCTTAATAGATTAAAACTATCATCTGCTTTATTCACTTGGGGCGACTTATTATAAGAACCATAGCGGATGTAGGAGTTATCATTAATATAGTTATTATTGTTGGTTTTATTTCTTTATGTTTTTAAACTAATTTTCCAGATGCAATCTGCTGTATTACTGACATTCCATTTTTAAATCCCCAACAATGGTTACAAGTGATTTGATTATTAGTATAACTTTTTTTATACCAAGGTAAGCTGACCAGGGGATGGAAAATACTGATATGATTAGTTTAACAATTAATAATTATTAAGTCTTTTGTAAAACAAATAGGTTTATTGCTAGTCAATAAGGGTTTGTTGGCAGTTGCTTAGTAATGAGAACGCTTTTGTTGGAATCTACTTGCAGGTTAGCCTAAAAGGCCGCACAAAGAGCTGTTTTAGTTAAAAGGTCACATTACCCAAGTAGGTTACTAACTTAATAAGGGTAATCAGCCGTGGTTGAGTGAAGGTTTTGGGAAACGCTATTCAAAAATATAACCCATGAGGAATTATGATCTAGTCAGTGACAGAATCTGACTAGGCAGATGAAGTAGTCATCATTTTGGATGACTCCTAAGGGGTTAAATCATTGTCATTTGAAGCCATTCTTATTGAGGGGAGCCAATAGAATAATTGGGCGCCAAATTCTTTAAAAAAATTAGATTTTAAATACTAAATAATCAACTAGATAATAATATACAGTTCACTTTAGAATAAACATTTAGATAGTTGAAGAAATTTAATGTGTACTCTTGTGATTGTAGTGGGAGCAGTAGTTTTATAATCTATTTTTCTTTTGCCATCTAGTGGGATTAGAGTTGAAGGGGTAGAGTTTCCTTTGTCTGATTGGTTCTCAATTATTCAAAAGTAAGAGTTGGTGGTTTAGGTTTTTAATATTTAGAAGTTTCCAACGCATGAGACTAGAGTTGGAAAGTTATTTTTTTTGTCTGAATTATTTTAATGTACCTTTAAAGTTTCAGAAGGAAGAGCGTTAGCACCTGTCTAGCGTTCAAGACATACTCAAATTGGTTGTGAAGATCTCAACTAGGGTAATATTCTTCATACGATTATCAAGCTACACACATTTAGAATATTAATTAACAATTTATTCAGAAACATATCCAATGCACACCTCAAACCTGTGTAGTAAACCCTAAAATTTCTATAATTCTTTTAGCATGCATAAAAATAGGAAGCTAATAGAACAGTTGCAAACCTATAGACTACTTTTCACAATAGTATAATCTCTCTGGTAACTCAAATTAGACATTTGAGCCTCAAAAATTGAATTGAATGGTAGAATCAATATTTTGAAGTCAAAAAACAAATGAATCTGGGAATATTGAGACTTGATTAATTGTATATAATTGTTGAAATTCCATTTCAAGTTATTTTAGCCTTGGCTAGGGCTGAACCTATCTTCAACCCCATGGTGCTTACTAGATGTGGTTAATTATGTTGGGTGCTCTTGCCAACTAATTTACTTAAATTTAATGTGATTTGACTTTTAGTTATTTATGTTTGGTTTAGCACTTTAAGATGAAAACCAAGCAAACAAGCAACATGGACATACCTGAACGAATTAATTATTATATTATGAATAAATAACCAACAGGAATTACATAAACAAATGATAACATGTGTCAACTCAGACAGAGCGATTTTTTGAGAAGTGATGAATAAAAAAATGAGAACAAGACGTCAAAAGAATGGCAATATGGACAATACATTCTGAAATATTTAATGAATCTAAGAAACGATTCACCAAGGAGAAAGCAGTCACATCAATTCAATAGCCAGGGTTGATGAGGTCAAAACATTAAAGCTCACTAAGGGATATAAATATGAACACTTTTTGGGAGGAATTGTTCTGTTTCACATGAACTGTTATCTCTTATCTGGATAACATTCTAATATCATATTTTTAAATAAACATATAAAGCCAAAATCATCCCCAAAATTTATTATAATTATGGAATCAATGATGCATTGCTGCATCATTGCACCGCTGTGCCTCTGGAGTAAGCATTATTACAGTTTTTTATATTATAATTGCTTTGTTATATGATATCAGTTTATTTATATTGTGTCTCTAATTTTACCTGACAACACTATAAATAGAGTTTGTTTTTATAAAATAACTTTCTTATTATATCTTATCTATCAAGATAGGGTGTAACAACCCTAGTTGGTTTTTATTTATTTTGGGAAACTCCTCAGTGTGTAGGCATCCCTAGGTGATTATGTTTGACGGAGTGGCCTGCTGAGCCCATGTTGGACAACTACAAGTCCAATACTTCAATAAGAATGTTTTAGGTTTTGATTTAGGTAACATTGGCTGAAAAGCCTTGGTTGATTCTTGGTAGAACCCGAAAATTGGCTTAATACAATTGCCTTCAACCTTGGTTTGATTGCTTTATGGTTAGTAGCAGGGTTACACTGAACCTGCGGCAAAATTTGGGGATTTGTTCTGAGGGTCCTCTCCGCCCCATCCTAACTTAGTTCAATCAACTACGCAGCAACCACCCCATTTTTTAGCCTTTGAGGGGTCTCACCTGGTGTAAATATTTTCCCACCAGATGATTGGCTTAAATAGTAAATCATTGCCTCATAGGTTTATCCTACCATTCAATGACCATTCATCAGCCATTCCTTTAAGGTGGGGAGACGTTTGAGAGCTCCAATATGTTTGAACCCCATATTTTTTAATTGGGCTATTTGTAGCCTAATCTGAATTTTGTACCTCACCCACTTCAAAAACTTGACATGTTAAATACTAAGCTTAAAATACCAAGAGGGTTTGCTTCTTTTTTTAGTGCTAGATGGTAAGAGGGTTTGCTTCTTGACCCCCAACTATTATTAATAAAAATATTATAAAAACAAGCCTTTAGGTTAGTTGGAATTTTATTAGATAAATATAGATGGTCTAGTAATCCACTAAAAATATTTATCCCAGCAGTAGAGAGGGAAACTTATCCTAAAAATTATTGTGGAAATTTAGGGCTTAATAGCACTGACAAGCATCCAAATCTCCTGGATTTCCATAAGTGGTGCTCACTATAAGGGAGTGTACACCACACAAAATCTTTTTAAAATAGGAGGGTGTTAAGGTAATTTGTCCTCACAACTTCCCAACTGAATCTGAACCTTGGCTTTCAGCTATAGAATTTCAGCTAGATAGCGCACTCTCTCTTCACAAACACTTGAACAGCGCTTATAATAAGCCTCTCATGAGGCTGCTCCAGTTATCTTAAAACCCCTTTAAGAGACAACTTTTCCCCATGTGAGGGTAACATCACCTCATTCCTCTTTAAATATGAGGATGTTATGAAAGGGACAACCAATTCCCAAAAATAAGGCATATCCTCCCCTGCCTCAGCCGCTACACCCAAAGGTAATGGATCCTTATATGGACACCCTTAATACTTGGGCTGAGGTGAAGAAAGCGCTCATTGAGGAATTTTTATCCACGCAAAGCTTGCGCAGGAAAAAACAGGCGGTTTTGTGCCAAAGTCTACTAGAGGGGGAATCTGTTGTTACCTTCATTGTACAGTTTAACAGTGCAGCCCAGCCTCTCCTGCTCGCTAAAATACTACTTTTGGATGTCATGATTGCTGCCATTCTGGATATATTAGCCTCTTACCTTTCATTAGCCTGATATATTGCCTCAGTGAAGCGTTCCCTACGGATTTTTCATGACTAAAGGAGGCATTATTAAAGGTTGCTGTTTTTCAAGAAGCTACTCCTACCCAGAAAGTTGTATTGACCCCTCCGGTGCTGGCTACCCTTCCAAAGCCAGTTTCTGTGAGGTGCTTAAGACTAGACTGCTTTCCTTCATTAGAAGTTGGCCAGAGGCATCAGGGTTGACAAGGTCGATCTCTCTCCCCTCAGCTGCACCCCAAGTAAGCCCTATGAAATCAGTTGAGGTCTCATCACACCCCTCACTCTCTCTTAAAGGGTCCATCACTGCAGCTCAACCCTCACGTCACTCAGAGCCATCCTCATAACAACCATGGCCTCACCTCAGACCATGAATCAAAGTAATACTCTCCTCACGTGGTCCCAAAAGTTGGTACAGCCATAATGCTCCATCCAAAAGCCAAAATGGTAGATGAGCGCCAAAAGGCACTCCCCTGTGAGGAGAACAAGCCAGTTTATTGGGCACCTCTTAGCAACTCTTAGGTGTGCATTGACAACCCCTCTGATGATGAGTCTGGACAGGGGTGGAGAAGATGCGTGCTACTATGTCCTAGGAGCCCCCATGGAAGTGCAGATACTGGATAGATTGAGGCTTAAAAAATAGACATGGATATGATAACCCGATGGACCTATCTCCAACAGGTGTTGTGTTAATCGGAGGTGACTGATACTGCTAGTGATTTTAACCAGCTTAATTGTACAGTGATCTTATTAACCCAACAGGTGCATACCATCCAACCTATTAAGGATAGATACCCTGCAATCGCTCAACGCCTTGCCTCCTCTCTCCAATTTAAATTGGTTCTTACCCTCCCCACTACTTTTGGTAGCACTATAACCAAGTTAAGGTTGTCATCTATAAGATGTGAGTTATAGCCATCCTTGATACAGGTGCCCCAGTCAATGAGGTTTCTTCAAAGCTCATCCATAAAATAAAGTTGGCACATGACCTGGAATATTCACAAGAGTTTGAAACTGTGGGGCCCAACATGCGAGATATTGGAGCCTACTCTTCTCTATCCATACATATTTAAAAAACCTCCTCCTGTCCGCCCCCACTTTGGCCTTGGACAATAATGCATACGGTCTACTCATAGGCACTCAAATTTATGATTAATTATGCGGAATTATCATCATGAACAGGGATTTCTCTCCCAACTAAATTACAAAGTTCCCTTAGTCATTACAAATGATGAGCCTAAGAAGAAAGAATACACATGCGCAGTTGTGTACCCTTCCTACGCCCTCTCTTTACTTTACATCATGTCAAGCAGAAAAACAAAAAAGCTGCCTGACTCCATAAATGTTTCAGAGGGCCTTCTATTGTATGCATCAGAGGAGGTAGTAATCAAGGCGAGTGAACAAAAAGTGATGGACACCAATATTAATGTGCAAATCCTCCACAACTGCCTACTGCACTTAGCAAGCTATGATGAGATAAGTCCTTTGGAACCTCGTATGTTGCTAGGTATCCTAGACCCTGCTTACCAACAACCATCAATCTTCTGCTGGTAATCTTACCAACAAGGACATGGTTGTAAAGAATCAACAAAGAAATTGGAAAAGCCCTGCTGATTCAATTTGAGGACATCTGACAAATCCATTTTATTGGTTCTATGCTATATTTGGGACTGCCTACGGACCAATCTGATATGGGCTTTGTCCAACATTAATATTTCTAATGACATAACCCCTGCAGAGCTTAAAAAAGTTCACACTCTCCTGGAGTCCTATAGTGACATCTTCTCCAAGTCCAATACTGACTATGGGCATATGAAGGATTGGAGCCAGACCATTGATGTTTTTGATGCATGGACTATTTGATCCAAGCCTTATTAAAAAAGTTGAGGAGCTCCAAATGAGGATTGAGCCGGTACAACTACTGGATGCGGGGCTGCTAGCCTTCTCAAAGCCCTTGGTCATCTCCTCTCTTGCTCATAAAAAAGAGGAATAACGTCATTGGGTAGTTATAGACTACCGCAAACTAGATAACCTCACCAAAAAGGATACTTACCCTATCCCCCAAATTGATGACGCTTTGTCCCAACTCTCTGGATCCAAGGTGTTTTCTACGATGGACTAGGCTAGTTGATACTAGTGTCATGGTAGCGGCAGATAAAGTTTAGACTGGCATGCCAGTCTGGATGCAAAAGCCCAAAAAGGTGAACCAGAATGTCTGTAGCATTGCCATTTGAACAGCAGTTAAGTTGATGGGAAGATGAAGAATAATGGAGAGCCAACGGATCACAAGTGTAACAAATAACCCAGAGAAGAATCAATCTGTTGCAACATCAGGGCCAATGGGATTGGGCGTAGGGAGTTCTGACAACAAGGAAAAATTTGTAAAGGCTTTGACACATTAGGCCCAAGTGGCTTAGACAAATTTTACTATTTTTTTAGTACTAGATGGTACCAAGACAAATTTTACTATTAAGAGCGTAGCTGGGATGACTCAGTCAATATGCGGGACGCTGCGCCAAATTGCAGATGTCACAGGGGTTATGGCAAAAAAAATATAAACTTAAATAAATAAATTTAAACGTAGGAAAATTTTATTGGAATAAATAAAGAGAATCAACCATCAATTTTCTCAGTGTGTTATATTTTATAAATAGACAATTAATCTGGGGAATAGCTAGGAAAAACGTGGGTTTGGGACCTTTGAGATCATATCTAATCTGGTAAAATTTGAGCAAGAAAGGGGGGAAAAGATTTTATTTTAATCAACTTCAAAAGAATCAGCAGCAGGCCAAGTCAATGTCAGTTCATCCATGGATGCCCAAATCACTAATTTACATTGGTTTTGATGACTGGAGTGATGGCATCTCACCCAACGGGCAGCTGGAATCTCCCAGGGCCACTCCACGTAGGGGCGGTCCCAAGAGGTTGGTAACAGGTTCAGGGCGCCCAACCCACCTGCACCCAGTCACTCCAACATCCATTTGTCCAAGCGGGAAATATCAAAGATTATAATGTGTCTGGGGTGGGTTTCGATTGTGGGCTGCATTCCCCAATGACCCAATGTCATTAGCGAGTTTTGCTGAAGATCCAACATTAGATGCTTTATTCATCAAAGGTCCACGTCCATTGGCCTTGTTTCCAATGATTTAGCGCTCTTAGATCTTGATAACAAAGCCTCATTGTCCTTGACTTTACTTGAACCTTTCATCCCAAGAGAATGCTGACTCTCTAAAAGCTTGGCACAAACCCCCTTAATATGCTTTATTAATTCATCCAAAGTCAATACTGGAACAGGATGCGGGATCCTCTTGGAAAGAGCTGTTACCCATCACTCATCCATAAAATGGGCGAGGTCGCCCTGTGAGATGAGAGGGACAACTGCCCTTCTTGGACCCTTTTTTGATGGGAAAGGGAACACCCCCTGATCCAAATGGAGGGGGCGCTCCCCTGGATTTACGCCAATAAGTAGAGTAATGCATATATTCACGCCCTATTTTAAATGGTGGCATCATAGCATCTCGATTTGAGAAAAACTGTTATGAACACCTTTTTTAATTTGCTACTTTTGAATTTTATGCTGACAGCCAATTAAATTATTCAGAACTTGCTTAAATCTAATACTTAATTAGAAGTGAATCAGTGTATTGTTCCCTTGGCTTGGTAATCTCAATGGGATTCTAATCTAAGTGGTGATCAATTTCCAATATAATTTTAGATGAAAATCAGTCTGCCTAAAATGATAAATCATTATTCTACTAATTTCTGCAAGCTAAGCGTAACTGTTTAGTACTTTTAAAAAGATCAGGCGCCACCTATGAAATGAGCTTATAGTACTAAAATTTATATTGAGTGGTAAAATAATCTTTCTCAATTTCCCTATGTCAATGAGTGTACAATCATCACCAAATGTGGGTTAATGACATGCCTTTTTCAAGAAAACATCTCAAAGTAAGTCATCTCTAGTGAACACTATACAAGCTCAGAAATAATAAGGCTCTCTCAAAAACCCTTGATGCGTGTGACATTTTATCACGTAAATAATACCAGCAACCAAACTTATCATCTAAACATTCATAGCTAATATTTAGAGAAAGAAGGAGTATGAATTACTATGTACTGATCAATTTTTAAATGGATCTTTTACCTAGGAATTTAATGATGCAGACTTCTTACCATCTTGCAAGAATTTACTAAATTAATGCATAATTCTAAATAAATACTTTTGATAGCTTCCAAAATTTTCTTTAACATAAAAGGTATCCTCATGATAGCCTAATCAATATCCTACATAGAATACAACTTAGTTTTTAATAGAACAAGGGTGCCAAGCTCAATATTAAGAAGCTATTATGAAACATTTAGCTGATACCAGGAAAATACTGAGGTAAACATATGCTGGATTTTATATACCAGTGTACCTTTCAGTAAATTATCACCTTTTTTTGGTGCACAATTTCTCAATAAATAACCCCATATCTATTAAAGAGTACCCCTTACTTTACTAATAAACATCAAAATTTCCTAGGGACCTGCAACTCTCAGAACTAATTCTCAGGGATGCTTTAAAAAGAGAGTTCTCTATAAATCAAATCAGGAAAAAGTTCTCAACTCTGAGCTACTAGTGTGATTAAGTATATGAGGTGTAATTTCCATAATCAGAAGCTTGGTCTTGTGCAAGATGAAGCTACTTGTCCATTTATTGCTACTGCTAGTGCTTTAAAACCAACTTAGCCGTGATCTTGTGGCAAAAAGTTCATATTGAGTGGAGCAGTTTTATAACTAATAAAGTATTCTGATCAGATAAACTATGAAACCTAGGATATTGAGATTTAAATGTGTTATAGAAGTAAAGAACTAGAACATCATCTACCTGGGTTTAAGTGATCTTTCAATGTGAGCCAGAATTGCTAGCCTTTACTCTAAGTATTGCTATCTTCAAAACCCAACTTTCATTATTGCAGATGACTATAATCCTTTTTATTTCTAATTCCATATTTTCTAATAAACGCTAAAAATATATTCAGCCTTTTAATTGAGCTCTAATTCTCTCTTATATTACCTTAGTTGAAACTCATAGACTAGTGTTTATATTATTGCACAACTTATTAAACCAATAAAACTCCCCCAACATATCTTGATTTAATTTGTTTTAGATAATAATTGAACTTGTATAAGGTGAAGGTAGTACAAATATTACTAGTTACTATCAGATATAAAGCATCCATGTTTAATGAACTAAAAACCATTTAAAATTTTCACTAATCCCTAAACAAAATTATTAATTATTGAGAAAATGGTGGGTACCACTTGACCTATATGAAATAAACAATTCAGAAAGCCCTTAAACTCTTGATAATTACACAGAGGAAAATTAAAATTACTAAATTAGTATGCGTTCCTACAGTTAAAAAGCTTAGCTCCAGATGTAAGTATTTTAAGGTTTTGGTTCACTTGCAACTAATAGACATAACCTTCAAAATTATCGATTTCAGATTACCATTAAGCTAAAAAGGGTCAATATCTATTTTAAAGGCTTCAGTTTAGAATTTTTGTGCTCACATAGCTATGACATGATGATGTAAAATTGTTTAACTTGTCATCTATCTGCACTTCATGACTTTGTCACACTGACATAATTTTTGTTTAGTTATTAATTTAATCTACTAATCCATTATCTCTAAATGATAACAATAAGTTATAATCTAAAATCAAGGCCTACAATTAAGGGAAAACTATGTAAACTTTACTGTTCTTTCTTAAAGGCATGCAGTGTTACTACATTACTTTCTATTCCCAAATTAAATGAACATAGGATTAAGATTTAATTTAAGACAGTTTTTTATAGTTACATTAGCGCAAAGTAGATTAACTTGGCATTAAATTTGTTCTTGCACATCCGTTATACAATACCCTAACTCATATCTTCACTATTACACCTTTTTAAGATTAAAGTTACAATTTTAATATATATCTTAAGTTTTTTAGTCTATCTCATCTAATGTTGTTGCAGAGGGTAGAGTAAAAAGCTCATATATATTCATCAGTAGGTCAGAGAAATATGTTTTACTGTAAAAATTTACAGAGCATATTCATATTAGAACTGTGAAGCCTTAAGTACTAGTCAATTGGATAAGTAAGGAATGATAGGACCATACGCATGATTAGATTTTTTAAAGCTTAGATCTAAACGCACTAATTACTTTTTATTTTTAAAGTACCCTGTAGCATATAAAGATGGCCTTCCATCTTTTATCAATGTTTAGTATCCTGATGAGTGCCTTCTAACCCTATATGATGGACTCGCTACTAACCCTAAACTCCATTATTCAATGGTGAACCTGAATGTAAAATGTTGTCTTGATTGTCTGACATAAATATAAGTTTTTTTTGCAATACCTAGTATTTGGAGTGTTTAAAAAAGCTTGAAAACTAGCTATCTTAGACACAGTGACAAAGAGTTAGAAATGTATTGTGGATTTCATATACCTCCCTGACTTAGTAGAAACTACTACACATGGCTAAATAAACGTCACAAAACTACTGCTCCCCATAAATGCATTGTTCTTTTATTTAATGAGGCAAGCTGACCAGGGGATGGACAATACTATTATAAACTATATGTAATGGGACAGGGGGAGGTGAAGTATAGCGAGATTTAAGCACCCCAGAGTAGACAAACTACCTCTGTTGCCAGCTGATACCGCCAGGTGTAGGTGGGTTGAATGCCTTACTCCAAGGGGCTTCCCCTACTATGGAGCAGGTGTGAAGGAAGGGGTATATGTGCAAAAAACAGACTTGGAACCATGATTCAACAAGTCTTTGCTTCTTTGGCCTCATGTATCTGTATAGCCAGGCTTGAAAGTGTTCCAGTAAGTGTAGATGAAATCTGCTATTTTCCCATGGATGGTCAGCATGGTTCCCTTGAAGGCATCCAGCGCTATGGTGTGGATTGTCCAGAGTACAATGACGATTATCAGGGAGCGGAGTGTGGGTGGTATTGGGGATTCAAGTTGAAGTGCGAGGAGGCTTCTGGAGATTGACAGCTCCTGGTCGTTGTGGGTTCTTAACAGATGCGCAACTTCATGCCATATGGTTCTAGATGGGGGGCATGTTTTGAGGCAGTGGTATAGGGTGCTATCCCCTCTGCACACTGCGAAAGTAGCATGAAGAGAGTTGGAGCGATCCTCTGTCTTATAGGTTCTTCTGAGGCAACGCCAGTTGTTAGCTCTTACCCTTGGCTGGAGGAGCAGATGATACGTTAGCCTCCATATTGCCTGCTGTGTTGTGAGGT
>JAKSZP010009830.1:0-48452 GCA_022478985.1 Massospora cicadina
CAAGTCCACGCCTTACTAACTCAAAACACACCGCTCCACTGGTGCTCCCCTTTGTGCCGCGACCTATCATAGGACCGGTACGCCATCTGGGCGTGTGGTTGGAGGCAGGAGGATACGCGTCAGCAGTAATGGAGGGCCATATACTGGACAACGTGACGAAGCGAATCGCCTCTCTCAGAGCCCACCCTACTACCCTCACTGTCAGGGTTGTTCTTGCCAACTCTATGCTCCTATCCAAAGTCTGGTTGGAGCCCCGCCATCCCTTCTCCCCAAGCTTCTTCCTAATCCCTGTATGCTTTGCTACAAGGTTGGCTTTGGTCAGGCCGCCTTCCACCAGTACGGCTAGAGGTCATGTTTGGCCCTCATCATCATGGTGGCATGGGCCTACTTGACTTCAAAGCCCATGCCGCCAAGATCCTAGGCACCTGGATTGCAGCCGTCACTGCTCCTACACTCCCATCCCAACAAAGGTCCCGCGCAGCCCGCTCCAACTTCTCACGAGCCTTGGGCCTCAACAATCCATCAAACCCCCACTCCCTGATGAAATACCTCGCAACACACACATCAGCCACAGGTCCTCACGGGACAAAAACCCACTACAAACGAATCTACTCTCCATGCGAAGCAGAGAGTGGAGAGGTCGTATTAGTGAACATACAACCTAAAGAGGCCGCCCCTCTCTCCAGTTCACACAAGAGGTACAGGGGCTACCCATCCATGATGGCGTGATCCCCACTCGACCCCAAGTCCTATCCAGGGTGGACTACCTGGACATGATGGACATCCCTTATTCCACTGAGACCCAAAAGACTATCTGGAAATACGCACACCATCCTCTGTTGCAGCCTCAAGTCCGTTCCCATGTGTGGCGCTGCCTGAGGCAGGTGTATCTGCACAGCTGAGCGCTCTAATGCTTTACACTCATCCTGTGTCGTGTGTGGCCAGTATGGAACGCTGTTTCATCGCCTGGAGAAGTGCCCCACCTCTAAAGTAATATGGCGCAAAGTCCAACGTCTGCTAGGCCAGGATCAAACACATCCCTTCAGTCTGTCAAGAGATTTGTTTGCTTCATCAATGGCCTCCCCCTCCCACCCTCCCTTCGTGCTCTGGTGGTTGCAATCGCCATGTGGACTATCCACACGATTGTCTTGGATGCCATCGCCGGTCCACACACACACACACACACACACACACACCACACACACACACACACACACACACACACACACACACACACACACACACACACACACACACACACACACACACACACACACACACACACACACACACACACACACACACACACACACACACACACACACACACACACACACACACACACACACACACACACACACACCTGAAGCTGTCCACAGATTCTGGTCTCATTTGGTGGATCACTTTCAAGCGTGGATGTTTGGATATCTCCCACCACGTCGCCAGCAGCTGGTCTCCTCCTGGTTCCCAGTCTGGTTCATCAAATCAGACCCCTTCCTCCCACACGTGCTCAATAGTGGCTACGCCCCCTACACACGTTCCCTCCCCCTTCCCATAAGTGGCGTCCCCGCTGGCAACAAGAGATAGCATCGCTTCTCTGGGGTGCCTCACCTGGTACTGAGTTTTGTCTCGTCTGAGTCATATTCAGAAGTGTCCGTCCCATGGTCGGCCTTCCCCGCAATAAATTTAAAATAATGGAACTTCTTCCTTCCACTCTTAAAACAAGAAATATTGAGATTTTGAAAGCAAATATAGACAAAGGAATACTAATTTTATAACTCTAATCACAAGAGCACAATATAAAATGTAAAAAAGAAAAACATTTATTAAAATTATTAAGTCTGCCTTAATTAATTAAATTTAAGGTTTTATATAAGGGATTCAATGCACAACTCTTCTGTAGGCACCACAATGGGAACAGCATCCATTGCCATCGAATTTAGCCCTTAGGAGTCATTTGAGTTTTGAATACTTCTCCCACCTAGTCAGATTCTGACGCTAACTAGGTCATGACCCCTCCTGGGTTGGATATCTAAAAGAGCATGTCCCAACGCCTTTGACCACCCTCAGCGACTTATTATTATCAAGCTACCAACCTGCTTAGACAATGGGACCTTTTACCCATTAATAGCAGGTTGCTTTGGCTTTTATGCTAACCCCCAAGATTCTGCCAATAAAAGTGTTGTCAACGGTCAGCAACTGCCAATAAACTTTTGCTAACTGGTAACAGCCCCTGATCATCTGCACAAGAACATGTAATTATTAATAGTTAAATTAACAATTATACTACTTATAAACATTGTCAGGAAACCTCCCAAACATAATATTAGTAATATGGCAGAATAAAATCTGTTTAATTAGTTAACATTCCATAAGTAGAAAACCAACAATAGTTTTCAAATCAACATAATAGCTCCCATATTTGCTACAAGTTTTCTTATAATAATATATCTCCGGTGGATAAAGCAGATGATAATATAATTTATCAACTTAAATGATGTGGACAATCTAAAATCCCAACATTTAGCTACCTGTGAACACAACAGAATACTATTTGACAGCCCTTGGCAGCTTGGCTCCAAGTTATCTATGCAAATGAGTGTCCTGTTCTTTTAGAGCGATCCTTAGAAGGATTATTTTATACAGCTAAACTGCTAATCCCATGAGGGTAATGACAACTAGATTATTTTTACTAATATGTGAAACAAAAAGTATGAATTGAGATTCTAAAGGTTTTTAAAAATAAAAGCTGAAGTAATGTATACTTTCTTCATAAAAATCAGGATTAAGTTGAATGAGAATTGTAAAACAAATTTGGAATGGGGGTAGCAATATTGGGGGTCTTCATGATTCCCTAGTGATTCAGGGTCTGACTTTTTACTTTAGATGTGGCATCCATCTAATTTATTTCATGGACCTGTGAGTTCTGTCTCATGGTGATTATCTCTAAACCAAGATGTTCATTAGCCCTTTTTTTAGTCCTCACTACTGGTTTTTGGGCTGCAGTTCCACCATGGGTTATTACTTCGTTACCCAATTTTGGTTTTATGTTGATAAGATTCAGGGTCATTTGATGGTTTTACTTTGATGTGCCTCACAGAAGGGGTTTTTACAGTTCTTAAAATTGATTTATACTGCTTCTAGTAATGATATAATGGAAGGTTTGATTGCTTCCAGTAAGGAAATTCAGCTGGGACATTTATTTGTCATTGGTCAATTGCAAGTTATTTTGCCCATCCAAAGATATGAAAGAAAATAAAATTTTACATGCATTGGTAGTGGCTTTGTCATCTTTTTTTAATAAATCACTCTGACTGGCAGGTGTTGAAATTTGGTTGCAATTTGCTGAGATTGCACAGGTCTAATTGTCACTAAATAGGATATACTGCATGAAAACATTATAACTCAAAAATAAAATTAAAGCTCACTAATAAAAAGCTATATTAAATAATACTCTAATCTGCTGTAGTCTTATGATGTACTTCCAGCATAGGGGATCAGACATAATCCAATAAAATTTCTTTAAACAGCTGTAGTCTCAAGTTATAGTTCCAGCATTAAAGATCTGGCATAATGGGAGTTCCCGACTCTTCAGGATTATTGGATGCTCAGGGTGTGCATTTCCACATTCTTCTCTATTCTAATGCAAGGCAACCAATTTATAACCTGACCTCTAGTCATTTAGCTTTACTAACAGCTCCTGAATCTTCTAGAGCTTTCTCTTTATGGTCCACTCCTAGCCTATAGAATAGGCTATCTGAAACCTGACATTTAATTTTTCAAGGTTGGGCACATCTTGTGGTAGTCTGTTCAACTTTTTTAGAATATTGGTAAGTATTTGTTCAACTTCAGTAGCATTTATAGAGTTTGGTCAATAGTGATAATTTGTGATAGAATCAGTGGAATGATTTAGGTAAATATGATTGATGATTTTAAACCTGGATTGAAAAACTGGTCGTTCAGTTAACAATTGTATAGAAATTAATTTGCCAGAAAACGCGGATCATAAAGTGAATTTATAAGTGCTTAAATTTGTCAGGCAATTACTAGCAAAATCTCTGCCAACGGGCTGATTAGAATCAATCCGCTGTAAGTTGTTACCAACTAAAAATATAAAAATGCTTAGTTTAGGCATGAGAAATGTTAGCAAAATATCTGTCTGTAGATTAAAAGAATCAATAAGCTGAACACAAATAATTGGGACACTGGAAAGATGAAGTAAAAAATGCTTTTGATTAGGCTCTGGGGAACATTGATATTTGGACAAGGCCATGGCAAATTAGTAAATGTTGGGATTTAAGCGAGAGAGACTAGCAAAATATCTGGTGGCAGATTGGTAGAAATTGATCTGCCAAAGCAGATAATCAGGACAAGGGTATGGCGGATTATTAATTGCAAAAATTTGGCAAAAAGGGTAGCATAATAAAGTTGGCAATAATCAAAATGAGGGTAGCAGTGAGATCTATAAAGCATTAGTGAATTATGGATAAAGTCAGTATTCTATAGTTGGTCAAAGCCCCAAATTGCTTCATTTCCCTCACATGACCAAACAGGGATTGAAAGTTGCTATGGCTGAAAGTAGGTCTATTGATGGGTGGTGATGATGCCTTGAGTTATAGATTGAATAATGTATGGGTAAAATTTTCTAGATCATTGAAGGAATCCTTCTAATTAGGTACCTATCCCCTGGGGACCAGGAACATCATTTCATAGCACTGAACCTCTCAAGGTAAGTGGAGTAGCGGTGCCCACATTTTCTTGTTTTCTTAGGTACTTGCTTCATCATCCATAGTGTTTGTAGGATTAGCGTCATGGGGTTGTTGAATGGATGAAACAGTTGAGCTCTCAATGGGTAACCCTAACCTGATGGGCTCATCAACCTCATATTTAATTTTACTAGCCAGGGGTAATTCTGGTGGCATATTTCTAGTAGCTGCTTCATAATTGGGAAACTAAGCTTCCAAGCCTCCTCTAGGGCTATGTACACAGATTATATACTTTATTCTCCCTCCTCTTTCCTATCTACATAAGAGAAATATAAGACAGCATCACCAGTGTACCCTGTAACTAGCTCACGCTCCTTTCTGTAGAGGTCTAGAATTCATCTTTGCTCCCCTCTACAGCTCCCCTCTCTTATTTCAATCTTGCTAGTTTATGCATCTTGCCAGACTGCTTAAACATGGCCCACTTGACATCCTCATAAGCATGGGTGTGGTTAATCGCCTCTTGTAACCAGCCCACAATTCCTCTAGTGTATTACTCATCTCATCTTATCCATTGGTGGTTTTGTTGATAGTGAAGCCCCAGTAGCAAGGACCAAATGTTACAATTTTGGTTGCAACTTGGCAAGATTGCACAGGTCTAATTGGCACTAAATAGAATATACTTCATGAAGACAGTATACCTCAAAAATAAAATTAAAGCTCACTAATAAAAAGCCTTTATTAAATGATCCTCTAATCTGCTGTAGTCTTATGATGTACTTCCACCATAGGGGATCTGACATAATCCAAATAAATTTCATTAAACAGCTGTAGTCTCAGGTTATAGTTCCAGCATTAAAGATCTGGCATAGTGGGAGTTGTAGGAATCCAGCTTAGGGGTGCTTGCTGGTGCTTACGCCACTGGATCCCATAAAATTTTTAATTAAATTTAATAAAAATTCACTAAAAAAAGCTTGGGTTTTTATATGTTCTTATTTGTAAAATGGGGTAAAGTGAAAAGCGTTCCCCTCAATATCCGCCCAGTCCTTATTTAAACTGATTTTAAGTGTTGAGGGAATTTGAGGATAGTTTTGGAATAGCTGCGATGCATTCTTAATTAGGAAATATGCGAAACTCTCCTATAAGTTTGCGAGAGATGTGAGTTAATGTTTGGGAAATTGATAATTGAGGTTTGGGAAAGATGTAACCATGCGGTAAAGTTTTTATGAACTTCAACCAATCATCATTAGGTAAATTACTTTCATCCCAGGGGACCTCTGCCACGCCTATAAAAAGGGGTGGCCCCACATAGGTGTTTGGAAGGACCTGGTGGTTGGGGAAGTACCTGCCAACGGTTGCCCCAAGGTTCATCATGTGGTTAGGGAAATCTGCCCATTCAATTTTTCATTAATTGCCTGAGCAGGTTTCATAACGTGGTTACCCCAATTATCAGGGTTCCATCGTGAATTGGCTAGGGTCTTTTGGCTGATATTCACAACATTCTCATTAAAATCGCTTTTATTAGCATCAGAAAATCGCAAATGGCTGACATTTCCCTTTTTTGACTGATATCGACCTAAAACATTCTTATTTTTAGCTGTAAAGGCAAATGTCTGACATCACCCCCTCAAGAATGTTGAGGGGCGAGTAAGGACGGAGTAAATGGCCATGTACACAATTGTTGGTAATACCAGTAGCTAGAGACATATGGAATACTCATTTCCTCTCTTATATGTGACAGTAAAGGGACCCTCCCAAGTTGTTCCAAGCTTACTGCTTCTAGGGTTGATGCGGTTATGAGAATATAATACCATGTTATACACTTAGAATGTAGGAAGGGGGTCTGAGTTCATTGGCCGCCTGGCCTTCTTTAGTCACAGTTTTTGCTAAATTTGCTCGTTGCCTCAGATTGGAGTTGAATGATGTGCTAAGCCAATCTTCTCATGAGCTTCTCAGGTTCCTCAACTCTAGAGGAAAATACATCTTTGACTAAGAGAGCAGGTAAACCTGGTTCCCGCCCATACAAGACATGAAAAGGGGACATTTCCAAAACTTGGTGATAACTAATCTGGTAGGACATAAGAGCACTGGGTAGGAATTGATCCCAGTGAAGTGGATCAGAAGAAGCCATTTTATGTAGGATGGATACCAGGGTACCATTTTCTCTCTCCACAGTTCCGTTGATAGAGGGATTTTATGGAGCCAAGAAAAGTTGTTGAGACCCCATTGATGTGGCCAGGATTTTAACTACTCTGAAGGTGAAATTTTACCATTATCGCAGGTTGATACACGGGGACAGATGTGTCAAGTGAAAATGTTTTGATGTAAAAATGTGGCTGTGGCCTAGCCGTTTGAGCAGAGAGAGCTACGGCTTCCACCCACTTAGTGAAATGGTTAATAGCTACTAGAATAAACTTGTTCCCACTAGTAGACTGAGGAAGGGGACCTACTACATCCAAACTGATGGTGTGGAATGGTTGTTGGGGGGTAGTGGGTTGATACTGGTATCTAGTCTTGAAACCAAATTGCTTTTACACATAAGGCAATTTTCCAAGACGTCAATGATAGATTCCATCATACCATCATAATAGTACCAATCCTTAATCCACTCATAAGTTTTTTTGCCCTCCAAGCCCTAAGGTGGAGTGAGCTTCTAGGATAGCAGGTACACGTTCTGAGGGCCAAAGGTAAGGCAGCCATTTCAATCCCACCTTCTTATACAACTTCCCATTTCCAATTTTGTGTTTCATGAGTGCCGAGCTAACATCTTCTGGACGGGCTCATCTTCATCCTCCCATTCATTGGGGGTCATTAAGAGGACATGTAACCTTGGCCTTGCTATTATCCAAGTGAAGGATGGGCAACCAAGTCAACCCATCAACATCTATGTGACAAGTCTCAGCATGGTGTTCAATCTTCATATTGTAATGCTGGAGCTTTAGAGTCCAGCGGGCTAACCGGCCAGTAGGATTCTTCATGTTCTGTAACCATTTTAAGGAAGCGTGGTCTGTAACCACAGTGAAGGCGGTCCCATACAAGAAAGGGCAGCAATGCTTCACAGCTAACAGATTGGCAAGGCACTCCTTCTTGGTTACACTATAACTGGAATCAGCTTTTAACAGCATCTTACTAAAATAGGAAACTGAATGATCCACATCATTTTCATCTAATTGAGCTAAGATGGCCCCAACGGCATAGTCTGAAGCGTCAGTAAACAGGATAAATGTTTTATTGTACTCAGGGTGCCTTAGAATAGAACGTTGTTGTAGCAGTTGTTTCAACGTCTCAAAAGTGGCCTTCTGTTCAGCGTCTCAATAAAAAGGGGTGTTCTTAGTTAATAAGCGAACAAGAGGTTCACTGAGCTGGGCAAACTTGGGTATAAACTGATGGTAACACCCCATCATCCCTAGGAATACCTGAATATCCCATAGATTTTTAGGGGGAGGTATTTTCAAAATTGCTTCAACCTTATCTTCTATGGGTTGGATTCCTTCTCTAGAAATGGAATGCCCAAGGAAATCTAATTTCTGTTGGAGGAAGGTGCATTTGAAGGTTTCAACTTAATATTTTACTTGCGTAACCTTTGAAACACCTCCTTCTGATCAAGATGTTCATTGAATGTTCATAATACACTGTGTTATCATCAAGATATACGAAGACACATGTTAACTTTAGGCCCCACAAAATATGGTCCATCACCCGCTGAAAAGATGAAGGTGCATTACACAACCCTTGCAATAATCAGGTTGGTTGGAAAAGACCCTCACTACAAATGAGGTCACATTTCTCCTGATCTTTAGGGAAAAGGTTCATTTTCCAATAGCCGCTAGCCAAGCCCATGGTAGAGAAGAAGTTAGAGCCAGCGAGCTGGTCCAGGGCGTCATCAAATGCAAAAATAGGATAACTATCCTTTTTTGTGAGATTATTCAATTTTTGGTAGTCCATAACTATCTGATGACCTCCATTTTTCTTTTTAATAAGCAACAGAGGGGAAGACCAAGGCTTTGTGAGGGAACTAACAACCCCGCATCTATCAATTTCTGGAGCTCTGTCCACATTTGCTCTTCTTCCACTTTGACTTACAGTAAGGTTTTGAACAAATAGGGCGGGCATCACCCACATCGATGGAGTGACACCAGCCTTTCATGTGACCATAATCATTGTCAGATTTAGAGAATATGTCGTTATATTTGCCTAATAAAGTATGAACTTTTTCCAATTTGACTGGAGTTAACTCATCTTAAATATGAACATTAGGTGGAGTGCATACCAGGTTATCTGTAGAAAATAAAATCCGCCATTGAGCCATTGGAGTGGATAAGTTCAATATCTTCCACTGGAAGTAGAAAGCCTCAGCCAATCTCTTAGTGTTTTTGAATGACCATGTCTTTTCCGGTGAGGTTTCCCAGCAGAAGGGTAATAGGTCTCTAGTAGGCTGGGTCTAGTATCCCAGGAAGTACCCGAGGCTCCAATAGGCTAACACCCTCAAGACTTGTAATATGTAAAAAGCAGTGGTGTGGTATTTGGAGCGTGATTTTAGTGTCAACCACGCATTGTTCACCAGGCTAATTAATACCTCATCTGCAGCATAGAAAGGAATGGCATCCTTTGCATCCACTGAGTTGGGTAATTTCTTAGTGTTGCGTCCAGAGGTGGCATAAGGTAACGTCATAGCAGAAAAGAGGTAACTGACAAGGCAGGAGTATTCACGCTTGCGGGTTTCTTTATTAGATAAGACTAAATGGACTTCATAGTTAAGCAATGATAGGAAGCCTTGCTTCATGTTGAATATTCCCTCATATTCAATCATAATTGGGTGCTGATGAGCATGTCATAGGCGTTATTGTCCAAAGCCACAGCAAGGGCTGATAGGATAAGCTTCCCAATTTGAATGGGAAGGGAAGAGTATGCCCCAATTGCACAGGTATTATTTGGGCCAGCAGTTCCAAATTCTTGTGTGTACTCCAAATCAGGTGCTAGCTTTATCTTTTTTATTTTCTTTGTGGAGATCATGTTATCCAGGACCCTATCCAAGATGGCCAGAATTCAGGCTTTTTGTATAACCACTTCAACTTTTGTGAGGGTTTCTCCAAAGTTAGGTGCCAAAGCTAAGATCTCCTTAAGCTGAAAGGTGGAGGTTAATTTGCGAGCAGTCTCAGGATAGTTATCCACAATGGTTTTCATGGACTGGACCCACTGAAGAGGTCGAATCAAGCTAGCTAAGACTTGATCACCATCTCTGGCAGTATCAATAACTTTGGGACATCCTAAAATTTGGCTGAGGTACATTCCCTCAATTATGGTGGTCTCATCTACTCCTACAGCATTTAAATGATCAGGAACCATTAGTTCCACAGGTGCTTACAAAATACAGTATCCAACGTCATTGTAACCCCCCTCATATTCCTCCCCAGGGGTATTCTCAACAACGGGCAAAGCCACAATGGAAGTAGGGGAGATGGCTATAGAAGATTGGGTAGCCTTAGGAAACGCATTTTCCAGCTTGTCTGGAAGATAAGGCACAGAAGCGTTAGTGAGCTTGTGCAGGCATATGGCTGTTACAACCTAACAAGGCTTTGATTCATTAGAAGAAGTGAGAAACTTTTTAAGTCGCACTGAGGGAGCAGGTTTAGCAAGAGGATAGACACAGGTGGCCTCACTCTCAACTGTTCAACCGATGGAAGCTCCTTAATGGTTAGAGTTGAAGGTTTCACCTCAAAATCACTTGTGTTAGCCCATAATTGGAATTTGGACACTTCTAAGAAAGCTTCTTTAATGTCACAGATATTTTTGAAGTGGCTTTTCACTGAGATAATATGTCTAGCTAAAGAGGGTCGAGAGGCTAGCCCAGATAACAGGGTGGCGATAGCATCATCAAGGGTACGCCTGTTGGAGGTGGACAACCTTTGCGCAGTGAGGTAAAATTGTTCATCAAAGGTAATGGTTGATTCACATTCAAACATAATAAGGCGCATAAAGGCCTGTTTTTCCCTGTGTAGACACCGTTGGGAACCAAATTAAGCTAAAAGAGCCTCTCTCACCTCTGCCCAGGTGTATGAAGGACTTAGGTTAGGGACTATCATCTCTTGCGCTAGACAATTTAGACATGGAAGGATGTGTCAAACTTTTTGCTTGTCTGGGGCACCATCCATAGCAGCTTTGTAAACGTATAAGAAAGCTAGCAATGTTCCCTTCGCCAGGTATGTATTTTTCCTTGGGAGGGAGTTTGAAAGGGCGCTGCTCAAGCTCCTTAAGGCGGGACAAAGCGCTTTTTAGTTGCTTTTCAAGAGCAATTAGTTTTGGTGTACAGGGATCTCCTGCAGTGAGCACCATTTTGTAGAAATCCAGCTTAGGGGTGCTCACTGGTGCTTTCGCTGCTGGATCCCACAAAATTTTTAATAAAAACTAAAAAAAATTCACTAATAAAAACTTGGGTTTTTATGAGTTTTTATTAGTAAAAAGGGGTGAAGTGAAAAGTGATCACCTTGATATCCGCCCAGTCCATATTTAAACCAATTTTGAGGGTTGAGGGAATTTGAGGATAGTTTAGTTTAGCTGCAATGCATTCTGAATTAGGAAATATGCGAATCTCTCTTATCAAATTGTGGGAGATGTGAGTTACTGTATGGGAGATTGATAATTGGGGTTTTGGGGCAGGATGTACCCATGCGGTAAGGTTTTTATGAAATTCAACTAATCACTATTAGGTAAATTACTTTCATCCTGGGGACCTCCGCCACGCCTATAAAAAGGGGTGGCCCCACATAGGTGTTTGGAAGGACCTGGTGGTTGGGGAAGTACCTGCCAATTGTTGCCCAAGGTTCATCATGTGTTTGGGGAAATCTGACCATTCAAGTTTTCATTAATTGCTTGAGCAGGTTTCATAACGTGGTTACCCCAATTAACAGGGTTCCACCGTGAATTGGCCAGGGTCTTTTGGCTGATATCCACTACATTCTCATTAAAATCGCTCTTATTAGCATCAGAAAATTGCAAATGGCCAACATTTCCTTTTTTAGCTGATATCGACCTAAGACATTCTTATTTTTCAGCTGCAAAGGCAAATGTGTGACAGGATTTCACTACCCCTTTGGGATTATTTGATGCTTAGGGTGTGCATTTTCACATTTTTCTTTTTTCCAATGCAAGGCAACCAATTTTTAGCATGACCTCTAGTCAATTAGCTTTCCTTACAGCTCCTGAATCTTCTAGAATTTTTCTTTTTATGGTACACTCCTAGCCTATAGATTAAGCTAGCTGAAACCTGGTTTTATGTTGTCCAAAATCAGGCACATCTTGTAGTTTTCAGTTCAAAGTTGGCAACATCTTGGTAATTATCTGTTCAACATTGGAAGATTTTTGATGCTTTGTAGACTGTGATATATGGAATAGATTCATAGAATCATTTAGGTAAATTAAATGATCTAAATTTAAATTTATTATGGGAAGGCCGACCATGGGACGGACACTTTCAAATATGACTCAGACGAGACAAAACATAGTACCAGGGGAGGCACCCCAGAGAAGCGATGCTATCTCTTGTTGCCAGAGGGAACGCCACTTATGGGGAGGGGTAGGGAACGTATAAAGGGGCCGTAGCCACTATTGAGCACGTGTGGAGGAAGGGGTCTGATTTGATGAACCAGACTGGGAACCAGGAGGAGACCAGCTGTCGGTGACGCGGTGGGAGATATCCAAACATCCACACTTGAAAGTGGTCCACCAAATGAGACCGGAATCTGTGGACAGCTTCAGGGAGGGTGGGGATAGATCCAGCGATGGCATCCAAGACAATCGTGTGGATAGTCCACATGGCGATTGCAACCACCAGAGCATGGAGGGAGGGTGGGAGGGGGAGGCCATTGATGAAGCAAACATATCTCTTGACAGACTGAAGGGATGCGTTTGATCCTGGCCTAGCAGACGTTGGACTTCGCGCCATATCACTTTAGAGGTGGGGCACTTCTCCAGGCGGTGGAACAGCGTTCCATACTGGCCACACATGACACAGGATGAGTGTAAAGCGTTAGAGCGCTCAGCTGTACGATACACCCACCTCAGGCAGCGCCACACATGGGAGTGGACTTGAGGCTGCAACAGAGGATGGTGTGCGTATTTACAGATAGTCTTTTGGGTTTCAATGGAATAAGGGATGTCCATCATGTCCAGGTAGTCCACCCTGGATGGGACTTGGGGTCGAATGGGGATCACGCCATCATGTATGGGTAGTCCCTGTACCTCTTGTGTGAACTGAGGAGAGGGGCGGCCTCTTCGGGTTGTATGTCCACTAATATGAATTCTCCACTCTGCGCTTTGCATGGAGAATAGGATTCGTTTGTAGTGGGTTTTAGTCCCGTGAGGACCTGTGGCTGATGTGTGTGATGCGAGGTATTTCATCAGGGAGTGGGGGTTTGATGGATTGTTGAGGCCCAAGGCTCAGGAGAAGTTTGAGCAGGCCGCGCGGGACCAGTGTTGGGATGGGAGTGTAGGAGCAGTGACGGCCGCGATCCTGGTGCCCAGGATCTTGGCGGCATGGGCTTTGAAGTCAAGCAGGCCCATGCCACCATGATGATGAGGGCCAAACATGACCTCTAGCCGTACTGGTGGAGGGTGGCCTGACCAAAGCCAATCTTGTAGCAAGGCATACAGGGATTTGAAGAAGCTTGGGGAAAAGGGGATGGCGTGGGCTCCGAACCAGACTTTGGATAGGAGCATAGAGTTGGCAAGAACAACCCTGCCAGTGAGGGTAGTAGGGTGGTCTCTGAGAGAGGCGATTCGCTTCGTCACGTTGTCCAGTATAAAGCACTCCATTACTGCTGACGCGTATCCGCCTGCCTCCATCCACACGCCCAGATGGCGTACCGGTCCTATGGTAGGATGTGGCACAAAGGGGAGCACCAGTGGAGCAGTGTGTGTTGAGTTAGTAAGGCGTGGACGTGGGCGAGCAGATGGGCCGGGTTGGGAACTACTTGCTGGGGCCCAGCAGTTCTGAAACCGACCAAGGAGGATGATTTCGGTTTTGGAGGCGTTCAGTGCCGCGTTGCTTACCCGGGAATATTCCTGGATGAGGGCTTCAAGCGCGCATGCATCTTTGTTATTAGACACCCCCACTACGCAATCATCTGCAAATGCCATCATCTTGACTGGGGTTTGGCCTGGCACATGGACCCCAGTGAGGTGGGCATTCACATTTCGCAGTAGTGGGTCAAGGCTGAAGTTGTATAAGAGTGGGCTGAGGGGGTCCCCTTGTCACAGGCCCCTTTGAGGGCGGACTACTTCTGTTAAGAAGCCTGGTCCACGCACTGCCATTGTTGCAGATTCCGTGAGCAGCATCACCCAGTTAATGAAGCGGTGGGGTAGGCGGAATTGATGGAGGCAGGCCCTAAGGTATTCCCAGTTTACTCTATCATAGGCCTTTTGTTGGTCCAAGAATACAAGTGCCCCAGAGGCTGTGGACTGATACACATTAGCCACTGTTTGCACGTTATCCCAAATCGACCTTCTGGGGATGAAACCAAATTGTTCTAGGGAGATGGAGTCAGATGCTACAGTCCCTAAACGGTTAGCCATGATTTTAATTAAAATTTTGGTGTCTGTGTTTGTTAGAGAAATGGGGCGCCAGTTGGCTAAGTCAAGCCTATCCCCTTTCTTGAAGAGTGTGACAGTAAAGGCCTCTTGTCCTCCTGGTAGGAGGCGAATTTCCAACAGGCTTTGGTTGAGTGAGGCTAGCAGCAATGGGGATATATATTTAAAATATTTTTTGTAGAATTCATATGGAATGCCATCTGGGCCTGGACATTTTCGGTTTGGTGCACCATGAATGGCTGTCCATAATTCATTTGGAGTAATTAAATTCATTATTTCTGGGTATCAGAAAATGGTGCAAATATGAGCTCGGTCAAGAAATTCTGCCATTTCAGCTGGCTGAATTGGTTCAGCTCGGTATAACTCGGAGTAATATCTTTGCGTTTTGATTGCCACTTCAGCCAGTGTGTCTGCAATGGAATTATCCGATCTTCGCACCTGTGTGCAGGCCACACTCTGGCGTGGTGCAAAAATTTTTTTGAAGAAGTATGTGGTGCACTTGTGCCTTTAGTGATGTGTGTGGCCCTGTATTGGACACAAACCTGATGTTTGTGTTGTCTTTCAAGTGCGTTGAGGTGGGCGGCTGCCTCCACCCACTTCTGGCCCCATGCAGGGCTATATCCTGTGGCTGGAATGTTGGACTCCAAGTGGGACAATTCTGCCAGCATGCACGATATAACTGCCAATGTGGCTCGTGAGCACCTGGAGGAGAGATGGTGATAGTGGTGGATGGTGTCTTCTTTAAAAGTTGCCCATGTGGAAATGGGGTCCACGCAAAATGGTGCAACAAATGATTTTGCCAAAGTTGCCTCTTCCACCCACGTGGAAAATCCTGGTGACGCGAGCTCAAGGGGGGCGGATTTTGCACCAATGTGGGGCCTTTGCAACTGTGACGGGTAAGTGGTATGTTATCAAGACCAGTCGGTGGTCAGAGAATTCCATTTTTGTTGTTTTGAAGTGGGAGATGTGGGGTTGGAATTTCGCCAGTGCTAGAATAAGGTCGATGTGGGTCATGGACCTTAATTGGCCATTATGGATGTGGGGACACGTCATGTTTTTGAGCAGTGGGGCATATTGCAGCAGCGCATCCCTTAGCCCAAGGGTGGCTTTTAGAATGCGTAGTTCTACGTGACCCTGTGGGGCGCGGGGTGAGGGTGGCCACCGGTCCATTGGTGAGGTTAGCCAACAGTTCATGTCACCAATAAGGAAAGAATCAGGGGGTAGCGGGAGGGAGTTGACCGATGAGAAAAATTCCTGATGCTCATGTGCACCGTTTGGGGCGTAAATGTTGACAATTGTGTGCGCAACATCAGCCCATGAGAAGGTGACAATGAGCACCTAGCCATTTAGGAATGTTTCTGAAGATGTAAATTTGAAAAATTGTTTTTCTGAATTAGCACCCCACAGTGCTTCGACCAAAAGGATAGGGATGGTAGGAGCATTGTTTTCCAAGCTTCCTCGGAACCTCATGGACAGTGGGACTCCTGGATGGCCAGGATATCCACGGGTAAATTATTTTGTAAAAAACTCAGTTTCCTAGCCTGGGACAGGGAGGCCTTGAGTCTGGTGATATTCAGCGTCCCTATAGTGAAGGTTTCCCCCATTGCACCTTAGGTGCGAGGGGGTGGGCCCCTGGGCCAATAGCCTCTTCCAGGTCCCCACGGGCTTTCACAGCAGCGCGGGTATTAGCAGCAATGCTATTGGGGTTTTTGTTAATTTTTGCAGAAAGAGTCGCGTTGGCTTTGGCCTTCACTTTTTGTTTTCCTGATGTCGGACGAATTTTTTGTGGTGCGGATAAGTTCGGTGCACCGTTGAGTGGGGCAAGAAAAATTTTCAGTTGGGATAGGTCCCAAGTTGGTTTTGACTGGAGCTTGGGTGCAGCAATTGGGTGAGATCAAATCTCCCATCGGATCCTCAGATTGAGTGGCCCGCTCAGCATGGGACTCCCAATCTGATTGGGTGATGGATTCCCAAGTCGCTTCCACCACGAAGGTCTCCATGTCCTCCTGGCGTTGTGAGTGTGGGATGGTGGAGTTGGCCTTGGCCGTTTCCTTGGCCGCGGCCCTATGGGCCTGCTTGGCCTTCTTCCACTCCTGCGGGGAGATGGGCTTTACCAATAGGTAGCAGCCTTGTGCTCCCCATGGGAAAGCCTCCTTGGTGCTTGCGGTTGGTTCATAGTGCGCCTCTCCGCTGGTCATGGCCGCTGAGGGGTGCTCTTGGAATGTGACGCCCTCTTTGATGGAGCACGCGTGCGCCTTATGGCCAAACGCGTCACAGTGGGTGCAAATGGGGGGCGCGCTGTCCACGGTTACCCGGAATGGGTGGGTGGTATGCCCTGCAATGTCAATAAAGGTGGAGTGTGGGATCTGGGTTAGGTCCTTCGCGATCTCCTCAGTTGGGGTCAGAACTGCGATGGCTTTGCCGGTGCACAGGTGTGGCATCAGCGTGAAATGTTGCACTTTGAAAGATTGTATTTCACCATATATGGCGAGACTATCTTTCAGGTGTTGCTCCAAAATGTCACGTTTTACCGTAGTAGGCAAAAAGTCAAATGTGAGGAAAATTTGGTTTGATTTTGTCCATCTGGTGCATTTAGTTTTGATGACCCATTGCCCTTCAGGGAGGTCGACCACTATGCGCACTGCTGCAGCCTTGTCTGCTGCTATTTTTCTTTTGAAACCTAGGTCCAGCCAACCGTGCAACATGGAGTGAGGTGCAACGTACACCGCGGTCAGGAAAATTTTGGGTACATCTTCACAAAATTTTTCCCATAGGGCCGTTTTTTGGATGTCCAGATACACACAGACTCCAAATTCCACCGACAAAAGTGGCTGGGAATGTGGCATGTTGATGTACTGGTTGCATCATGCTTGCCACGCAAGTATCTCTGGGGAAATTGTGACCGCCTTTTTTTTAGATAATTTTCTATTCTGCCAGATTCTCTGGGGCGTTTTTGAATTTTAGAGGCCGCGGGCCTTCCGCCTGCTCCTCTTGCCTTGCTTGCCCAACTGCTCCCAGACATGGGCGCAGACTAATCCCCTCTATGAGATTATCAAACTAGATTTAGTCTTGAATTGAATAAGTTGCAAAAGTGTTTGCAATGAGAAAGAAAAGCTGGTAAATTAAATGATAGTTTTGGAAATAGGTTGAGGAACTTGGCATTTAATCAGTGAGTGGATAGGAATTGATCCACCAGAAAACCAGGATTGTAAAGTGAATTTATCTTTGCTAAAATTTAGACAGGCAACAATACTAGCAAAATCTCTAACAGTGGCCAATTAAAGTTGATCCAATGTAAGTTGTTACCATCCTTTAAATACAAAAATGCTTAGTTTAAAGTGAGAAGTATTAGTGAAATCTGGCTGCAGATTAATAAAAATAAATCTGCTGAACATAGACAATTGAGACAAAGGAAAAATGAAGTATAAAATACTTGGGATTGGGCCTGTGGGAAACATTGATAATTGGGACAAGGCTTTGGCAAATTAATAAATGTTGGGATTCATGTGAGAGAGAAAGAAAGCAAAATATCTGATGGCAGATTGATAAAAATTGATCTGCTGTGATCAGATAATCAGGGTAAGGGTATGGCAGATTATTAGTTGTTGGGATATGGGCCTAAAAGGTTAGCATAATAATGAGGCAATAATCAGGGTAATGGTTTTGATGAGATTTATATAGAAATAAGAAATTTTAGCCAAAGTCAATATCCTATGGTTGGTCAAACCCCTTATTGCAACAGTGGGTTTTATAAAATTGGGTGATGTCATCCTGACTGAATGTTTATTTCCATGAGTCATCTGAATTTATTAATAGGGGTTTTTAATTCTATCTGCAACAGGTGACTTGCTCACAACTTTGCCTTTTGTTATTGGATTCTGTTCATTCCATTAGTCAAGGAATGATCATCCAATACCTTCACAGCCTCATCCATGATACTCTCCTTACTTTTTCTATCTGTATAAAACTCCTTTTCCTTACTTTCCCTCTGTTGATAAATCCCTATGACTGGACAATAAACTAAATTAACCATTGGTTTATCAATGATTAACCGTTGTGATTAAGCCTATATGAGCATTAGCAAGTATCAGAGTTGATGAGCAAAGTCAACCTCGGTATATGGAAGGAATTTCGCCAAAGATATAATGATAAGTTTGTTAGAAAATGTCAATGCACGACAAATTATTTGATTGATCTGCCAGACCAATGAGAATATGGTGGAATGAAGAGTCAAAGCAAAAGGGTCAAGATTGACTGAAGTCACTAACATATAATTGAGATGAGAAGGTTGGAAAGAGAAGGTTTTTAGTTAAGAAAAGGAAGAGAGTTTGCAGTAGCAGCTACATATATATATAGAAAATAGAGTTGTAGCGGAAGCAATTGCTTCAGGTTTTTTATTATAGTTTTTAAGCTACTTAGGACTGACAATCTCCATAAATCCTTTCATTGCTCAGTAGGATTAATCCTGTGCAACCTCTTCAGTGTATATCCAATATATTGCCAAAGCTATACAGTTGTGCTCACTACAGAGGGCCCATTGACCAACATGTAAAAAATAATAATAATAATATTCATTTGCCAAGCAATGGTGCAACTGACACAAAATGAAGCAATCCTACAATAGTTTATTGAGCTATCCTAATATGTGGAACTAGAGCTTGCACTGAATACACTACTTTAGACATAAAAGACGCTTTCTCAGGAAATTAAGGGTATAACGGACCAGCTTGACAAGGCCTTCAATCAGCTGCACCTGGTTAGTGGTCAAGTTGGCCATCTTACTGATTGCTTGGATGGCACTACTGCTTAGTTACACTGCGCTGAGTGTAAATTGAATCATGTTGTTAGGAAGGAGGTTTGCGTCAGTAAGCTGCCTCCATTAAACAATGAGAAGAATATTTACAGCTTCAATAAACAATTTGAGATTGCAGCAGAAGGAGCCTCAAACCGGCATAAGGCTAAATTTTCAATATCCGCTTTGGATGTTGGGAGTGCAGACCTAGTTATCTGCTATCTTCCAGGTAGTTCCGTCACATACCAATAATTGAAGGATACTATGCTGTGGTTATTTGGAGGGTCTGCAAAAATGTCACAGCGGAAGGCTGAGTTTTGGCCATTGCATTCCACTATGATGAAACCCTCACTACATTTGCTGACCGCTTTATGGTAGAAGCCCACGCGCTAATCAGGGCTGGGACTTTATCTGAGTCCGTGATGTGCATTGCAATGACCTCTGCGGTGAAGCCACACTATAAGCTGTATAATGTTATGTCAACAATTTCAAAGACAATGTACACCTTATCAAAATTGTTCAATTTCTGAGCTGCCTATCCATCACTTTAAGTGCTCCCAACATGGAATGAAAGGACCTTACAGATGCTGCTGAATTTTTGGCGGGGAATAGCCAATAACAACTTAGCTATAATCTGTTTGTTAATATGCAGGTACTCAACCCTTTAACAGCTCCTTTCCGCCAGCACTATGGTCACTTGGCTCATCCTCATCAAATTACAATCCCTTGTTTAAGTTCCAATCTGGGTTTTTAAAGGCATCAAATGCATGTGAGCCATATAGGAATACCTGCTTCTCTTGTGGTCAAAGAGGCCATTATGCGGCTAACTGCCCTGGCACCTGCATTCCTATGCAGTACCACTGGCCCTAACTGAACAAAGAAAAGTTTGAGCAGAGTAAAGATGGGACACTCTACCTTCACTGAGTCAAATTTAATTGTTCTTATTAAAACTAATGAGTACCTTTGTGTCATGCTCAAGCCCTAAACCAACTATTTATTATACCAACAAATCTTCAATGATATCATCGACTTTCCCCTGAAGGGAGGGAAGAAGAATATAGAGTTGAATCTTTCTTGCTTTGATACCTAAATTTAAGCCAAATTTGGATTTTTTTAATTATAGAAACATGACTGCTCAATTGAGCCCAAACCTACCAATGTCGATGCAATCAACGCCTGCTGCCCCAGCTTGGGGTGGTGGTGCGTCACCATCTGGCATCTTTCAGCCAACGCTGAAGCGCGCCCAGGCTGGCTCAGCTAGCCCTCCCAATGCTACTGGGATTAAGTCCCCCTTGGGACTTGGCCCACCACCTTGCAAGCTTTTAGGCAGTACTCTGGAGCCCTTTGGTGCTTCCACAGAGCAATTTGCATTTTGGTCTCCAGGTTGAATATGGGAATCTTTTCCCATATGCAAGCGTGGCCATCATCGAGATGGCCATGGCAGTTTTCAAACCTGCCAGCTTTATTGACTTCTGCCCCTTTAAGTGGTACTTCGACTTCAGCTTCTTCTTGGAAGCCAATACAGCGGCAGCAGCTAAGCTGCAATTGATTTATAAAAAAAAATTCTGCTTCCACCATTTGCACCTGGCTCCCAGATGAGGCCACTTTGGTGTTCCAGTTCGCCGGGTTGCCCTCCTACCTTTCCCCCAAACGCCTCCACCATGAGCTCACAGAGGGTTTGTCCATTTATGGCGCAGACCCCATGTTGCAGTTTGTGGTGCCCCATGGGGCAGATCATCTGGCAGGCCCTCGCGCCTTCATGACAAACTGCCAATTTAATCGTGACACCCATCTTGCAATTCCCCCCACACCATGATCAGGTCCACCCCTGATCATCCTTTTGGGAGTGCGTCAAAAATGGCCGCGTCATCTGCCCCTTGTTCTTTGAGCTTGACCACTTGAAGCGCAAGTGCCCCATGGTTTCCACTTCTGCCACTTTCATCGCCCCTCCTTCCAGCGCCACCCCAGTGGCTGCCTTGCCCCAATTTTTCGAATGGGGCGTGATCCTCCTGCCCCCACCCTCAGGTAATTCTGGCGCTGCTTCAAAAGCAGAAGCCAATCAAAATTTAAAATTTTTAAAAAATTTGAATATTTCAGCCGGGTTATGGAATCCTGAGTCAATGGCTGAAACAGTTTTGGCTGAGCTGCCATGGTTGAATGTTCATAGCCAATCATGTTCCACCACCATACCAACTCCTGTGGCTGGGCCAGCGCTAGACGAGCTTAATCCATTTGAGTGTCTCAGTTGGATTGATGATATCAACCGGCCATACAATGTGAAGCAAGATTTCGCGTTGGAGAATTTTTTTATTGATCCTCCTGACTTGTGCCCCCACCATTTTTGCTCTAAAAGCGGCTTTCCAAATTTATAAAAAGATCAATCAAATGGCAGTGGAAGCCGCAGCTACCCCTGTCAACACCCTCCTCCACCAGCATCTCCATGGGGTGATGGAACCCCTAGTTGAGGGTATTCCCATCCCAAATTTCCTTTCCAATTTTGATGAAGATGCTAAATATGAAATTGAGGAGCTCACTTTCAGTGAGAGCCGCGTTTGCATTAATGCAGCAAAAACTTCTTTTTTGACCCCTTTATCCTGGAACCCGCCGGTGCATTAAGTCATTTACTTGTGTGCTGGCTCTCATCACTTTTGCTGAGCATCAACTTGCTCAATACGTTGAGGCGATGGACACCTCCAGCCTCATTAAAAAAGAAACCCACAACTACACCTCCTTATGCCTTATGTCGCTGATGCCCCTACCCCAATGTTGTTTGCCATGGCCCGCTAGCTAAAGCGGGCGCTGGACAAAAGTTTCCTCAAAGCTTCCTCGCCATCTGATATGGCTTCCTAGGCTGATAACCTAGGGGCTATATTAGGAATTTTTTATTTATATTAATCCCTTTGTTTGGCCCATCTGCAAATAAAGATGCGTGGCAGCTCCCCCTTTTAGGTTGGGCACCACTAGTGCTAAAAAAGAATACAGGGTTGGAGTTCCACCAAGATGTACAAACATCATATGCCTGGCTAATCCCTGAGCATAACGTTAGTTCCAAAGACAGTCCCTCCATTGATGTGGCCACATTAGAGGGTGTGAATGCTGAAATGTCAGTGGAGAAAATTGTTCAAGCATATCATCATGTTGGTGCCAGCATTGTCACTTTTTTCAATAATAAGAAGCCCAGGGATGTTCATGTGCTAAACTATAACAGTTCATCTTATTCAGAGTGTGCCTACTGTAATATTCTCATAAGAAATACCAAAAATTAGAGCAATTATAGACACTTGTGCTCCCACCAATATAATATTACTCAGCTAGTGGCTAGGTTTCCACTGAAGCCTGATGTGGACCATCAGGTATTGTATGGGACTGCTGGAGCACAAAGCACCATGTCAGAGGGTGCATACAGCGCGTTGCCTTTGAGGTTCAGGTTGATTGGTGCTTCTGCTCTGGCCAAGGTTTTGCCTAATAGTAGTTATGACATGCTGATTGGGGCCACATTCATGCAGAATTTTAGGGCAGTGGTCAATATTGCATAGGAAACTTTTGAGATTTTGGGACAACGGATTCTCGTCTGTTTTACCTCCAACGAAATCCCACAAAGAACCTAGCTTCTAGGGTCAAATATATATAGTGTATAGCGATGGGTCATTTCCTGTTTGCTATTGTTGAATGAAGTGAAAGACCAGAGATCTCCCTAACCAGATTTATGGATGTAATGGTATTCTGCTAAGGGCGGCAACCACTTTTAGTATACCTTATGAACATCAGGTTATAGTAAGGATGGAACTTGAAATAGATGTAACCAAAGGCCTATATAATGAAATTATGGGTCCTTACCACAATTGCAGCTCAAACCCCATGTGACTCCTGGTGTACTGTTACCAGGTCAGGGCAAAGTGAAGGTCTTAATAGCAAATCTAAAGAAGGAGACTATGGGGATAAAAGACACCAAGTGGTGGCTTTTCAGCATTTGACTCCAATTGATGAAGTTCATCATATACATGACTTCAGTTCATGGGAGGATCTAGGTCTATCTGAATAAGCCTCAGCCAACATAAGGACCAGGGTTCCACATGAGGCTCTGACTGGGCTGTCAGATGACCAGATAGATAGATTGATGGCCCTGTTTGAAAAATATTGAGACATCTTTGCATCCAATGACCACAAATTAGGATGTGCCCGTGTGGTGATGCATAGGTTGGATATGGGAGACTATCCTCACATTTGATCATGGCCTATTTATCAATCCAAAGTGGTGGAAGAGGTTGTATCCACAGAAGTAGATAAATTGATCAAATAAGGAATGTTAGAGCCATCGAAGAGCCTCTGGGCGTCCCCATGTTGATTGTTAAGAAAAAAGAAGGCACTAATCAAGTAGTACTTGACTATCAGAAGCTTAATCATATCATGACAAAAAGATTCATATCTACTTCCATGAATTGATGATGCTCTGTATCAGCTGGGTGGGGCAAACTATTTCTCAGCCATGGATTTGATATCAGGATACTGGAAAATTGCTTTTCAACAGCGTAATGAGAGAAGTGCGCTATTATTACCTTGAAGGGATTGTTGCAACTCACACGCATGCCTCAAGGGTTATGCAATGCCCTGGCTACATTCCAGCGGGCTATGGACACTAAGTTGGGTGATCTTAAGTTAACCTGCGTGCTAGTCTACCTCAATGATATCAACATGTTCTTGCAGATGTTCGCTAAACATTTAGGCCATTTAGAGCAAGTGTTCCGCCATCTGGCTGAAGCAAACATAAAAATCAAACCTCTAAAAAGCCATTTTTCAAGGAGCAATTAGAATACCTCATGTTTGTGGTAGATTCAAAAGGGCTTAGTCCTCAGCTGGCAAAGGTTGAAGCTATACAAAGGATGACTCAGCTAGGCAACAAGTGTGATATACATGTGTTCTTAGGGATAGTTGGGTACTACCGCCAGTTCATCCCTAACTTCAGCTGTATTGGGGCTCCCCTCTATAATTTGTTAAAATTGAACGCCACCTTTTAATAAACTGAGCATTGCCAAAACGCTTTTGATGTTTTATGAACTTCATTACTAGTGCACCAGTCTTACAATATCCTAATTTTGAAAAGAAATTTATTTTGCAAACTGATGCATCTTTTTCTGTTGTAGGTTGGTATTATTTCAGAAGGATGATGATGGCGTGGAACACCCAGTTATGTATTGTAGTTGGTACTTGAACATCCATGAATGGAATCATATAGTGACTGAGCGGGAGTGCCTTGCTTTAATTTATGCATATAAGCAGTTCTGAGTCTAACTACATGGATTAAAATTTAAGGTAGTGATAGATCATGTGTCATTGCATTAGTTACAGAACCTTTGTGAGTCCAAAGGGCATCTTGCTAGATGGGCCCTAAAGCTGCAGGCTTATAATTTTGAATTCTGAATTGTCCCGGTGCAAAGCATCAAAATGCTGACTGCTTATCATGGCTACCAATAATTGTAGTAATGGCAGATTTGGGCGACTTGCTATATGAAAAAATAGTCAGTGGTCAATATGCAGATGAGCCTCCTCAAGTTATTTAGGCACTAGATGGGATGATGGCCAATATGAGCTGAAAAAATAAGGAGTTATATAAGTGGATTTGTAATGATACACTGAGTTTACCAAAACCCTCTGTTCAACCAGACATTATTTTGAGTGCGCACAAAGTGGTGGGTCATGGAGGAGTATGCAAGATGTTAGAATTCTTATGGCCTCATTACTATTGGAAAAATATTCACTTTGATGTGCTGGAGACCATTTCCTGCTGCCACCAGTGCCAAGTGGAGAAGCTGTTCTGTTAAAAGACCTCTTATCTGCTATTGAAACCTCATATTGCTAGGCACACAGTGTATATTGATGTCATTGGGCCCTTGCTGACTGGAGCTAAATGGTCTAAGTATATCTTAGTGGCAATTGACCATTTGATCAGGTGGGTTGAAGCATGGGCAATATGAAAGCTGGGGGCGGTTATTGTGGCTAAGTTTGTTATGGAATGTATAATTTGGCATCACAGCTGCCCTCAGTTTATCCTTACTGACAAAGGAACTAATTTTACCTCTCACATCCTACCCAAGCTCAACATAATGATGGCCATCTGCAGGGTTTTTACAATTCCATATCACCTTAAATCTAACAGAATGGTCAAACAGGTCAATGGGACGATGGTGAATATACTCCAGAAGCTGGTAATGGATAGACACTCCGATTGGAACACCCTCTTTTCTACCTCTGTGTTTGTTTACAATATTAGCTACCGCTTGGCAACAGGGAAGAGCCCTTTCCAGTTACTATATGGACAACACCCTGTGTAGGAACCCAGTCGATATCTGCTCAGTGGTGCTTATTGCCTGCTGGATTCCACAAAATTTGTAAATAAATTATGTATGAAGCACTAATAAAATTGGTTTAAATGTAATTTATTATGAGTGTGATAAAAGTGAAAAAATGACTACTTTTGACATCTGAACATTCAGTATTTAAAATAAAGTGAAGGTTGAGTGGAATTTAAGATATGTTTGGAATAGCTTAGCCTAGTCCAAATTAGGAAATATGGGGGAATAGCATATCAAAGTCAGGTATTTGCTTCATGTCAGCAGAATAATGAAAGGGGAATTATGATTGGCCAAAATGTACCCATGAGGTAATGCTTTTATAAGCTTCAGTCTATCCCCATTTGAGAAATTTATTGCACCTTGGGGGACCCCCACAAAGCCTATAAAAGGGGGGGGGGTCCCGCATAGGTGCTTTGAAGGACCTAGTCGTTATGGGGGAAGTACCTTCCAATGGTCGCCCCATGGTCTGTTGTGTGGTCAGAGTAATCCAACTGCTCAATTTTAGGGCTTTTGTCCATGGAGGATTTGAAATGGTGTTACCCCAATTAACAGGGTTCCACTGAGAATTGACCGTGGTCTTTTGGCTGATATCAGCATTTTCATTATTTAAATTAATTGAAACATTATTACAAACTTGCAAATGGCTGATATTTCCCCTTTTTGGCAGATTTTGACCCAAAACATTCTTCTTATGCAACTGGGAGGGAAAATTTCCAAACCCTGCTCTACCCACACTGCTTTATGCCTGCGTGTAAGATACTGGTGGAATGGATCTTCACCACTACTTGACCAACCTAATGAATATTTGATTAAATTACAAACTGAAGTGTACTCTTTCAGTTTGGCCAAGAAAATTAAAAACCAGGCTGCCAATCAGGTACAGCATAGCAGGCTAGCACAGTTCAGGGATGGAAAGATGTTTTTATTCCACAATCAGCATAGGTTTGGGTGAAAGCATAAGTTATCTAATATCTGGATTGCCCCTTTTGAGATAATAGAAAAAACAGGTGGTGATGCCTATACTATCAAGGACCCCACAAGCGGTCAAATTTTAATCAAGTGCATGCAAAGTTCAGCAGGCATATAAACAGCAATAAAGATTTATCCAGAAAAGGGAAAAAAATCATCATCATCGTGTAGGTAAGTAAGCTAAGTTTATTGGTGTCATTATTCAGTTTCTTCCACTAAGCTGTCTTCTTCTCCTCACTCTTTCTTGGTTTCTTGCGGTAAGTTTTGTGCCTTGATTGGTGGGACCCACATTTCTTTTTTCACCGTTTCAAGAGTGGTGCAGATTCACTGAACCCTTCTCAGGTTGGTGGTGGGGGCGGAGGCTGCTGTTTCAGGATGAGGGAGTTGGCGTCTGCTCTGGGGCCATCATGCCAGCAAACAGAGGGGAGGATGGGTGGCAAAACTGGAGGAGGAGGATGGACTGGGGACCCAGGGTATCAGGAAAGGTGGTGATAGCTTGGTCAGCTTATCAAGAATGAGACAAACGCACTCTTGCCCCACTAGGAGCATAGTCCGCAACCACTTGCACTGATGCTCTTGAGAGATCAACATGTACCTGAGAAGAGGGGGCCAGAGTTGTAAGATGGCACATAAGAAGGTGAGTGTAATGATTGAGATTTGTCTCAATTGTACATTTTGACTCAGATTCAGATTTTCCAAATCTGAGTCAAATCACTTTAAAATGTTTTGGTTTAGTTATTTTGGGTGCTGGTTTGTGCCTTGTTAAGTTATTGATTAGGCTTTTGCAAGCCTAATCAATAACTCAGGTGAGGCCCCTGAAGTGCTGCTTTTATAAGGTGTGCCTGCCCATTCCAAAGTTCACTACAGAATTTTCACCCTAGCATTACCTTCCTGGGGAGCATTGTCAGTTGCTCCCCAGACAAGCTCTGGTTGGCTGCACCTTTGTTTTTTATGTTCTTGAATAAAAATAAGGGATTTTTTGGGGTTAGCATACCTTGCATACCTGTGGTCTTTTTTGGGTGTTTCATTTTGAGGAAGCTTTTGCTTGGTTGGGTTGGACCAACCACACAGAGGACTTACATAGCCAACTAGTAGTAGGTGAATGTTTGGTGCTGTTGGTGCCCCAAACCTATCCCTACTCGGTTAGGCCACTTTGGTTGCTTGCCAGTGCACCAAAGCAATATGTAAATATATAGTGGTCAGAACTGGGGTTTTTATGATCGTTACAGTGAGTCACAGCTTGGGGGAAAAGGCTGCACCCAGTGCCAGGCAATCCATGAAGAAGTCCTCCATGCTAGGATAGGCAGCTGGGAAAGAAGCAGCTGCTGTAAGGGCTATGTGATGGGACCACTTAAGGGCTACCCAGTACCAATCCATCCCCAACCCTAACTTACATGTGAGATGAAAGAAGATCAAGTTGCCAAGAAGCACCATGACAGGGAGGTATCAGGACAGGTTGTTGGCGCTAAGTCTGGAAAATGCTGCAGCACCCCCAGATTACATGTGATTTAACTGGTTATGTTGGAAGTGCACTCTTAGGGTGTCAGGATTGGGATCCTGAACAATTTCTCAGTTTTTTTGAACTGAGTGTCATTTTCCTAATTTTTTAGTTATTTAAATTTGATTAATTCAATTTTGATTAATCTTTTAATACACTTTATTTGATTTGATTTGATTCAAAATGGAACATTTGTTTAATTCAATTTTATTCAATTCAAGTTTAATTATGGTCATCATCCGTTTTTAGTAAATTGCTTTAATTATAGTTACATTGAGGGTCTTCCTATGCACTTTTAGGGTCATATGGACTCTAAAACTGAAGTGCATTGTGCATTACCCTCAATGCATCAACTTATTGCCTTACATCCCTAATCAATTGAGGTAATCTACCCTCAATATAACATTTTATTGCCTTACATACCTAATCAATTGAGGTAATCTACCCTTAATTCTTATAGTATAAATAAACCAGGCTAGCAAAGAGTAATCTTAAGCTAGCATAAAGGATTTTAAAACAACTTGTTTTATTATCCTTTACATTAATTATGATTATTTGGAACCTAGTACTTTTATTGCAGTTCTTACTATCCAATGTGCTGATATGTATTGTGATTCCAACTGCCCAGGCCCACTTGCCACCTCCAAACCAGAAACCATTATTGAACTTCTTATTGAGTAACTTGCCAAAGGGAGATCCTTTCACCAAGACATCAAACATTCCACCTATCATGTACCACTATGCACCCCTTTCCCTTCTAGGGTATATAGTGGTGAACATGATACTAAATAGTTTCAGAAATCATTTAGGACGTTATTCTCTTATTAATCACCTTGCACAGGTCCTCATGGTGGGAGTACCAGTGAACACAAACCTAACTGGATTTAATTTCAAGCCTTTTTTACTCCATATCATAATGAAAGCCACCTCCAAGCTGGTTCCTTACATAGGGACAGGAGGTGGGTAGGAGCGCTGTGAAAGGACCCCAACCAGCTGGCTATCACCCACCACATGAAGCATAACATCCGTTGGACTGATAGTACTTCAGGTTAAGGCTCAGCAGGAGACAGAAGCACTAGAAAGCTGAAGCTATTACCAGAAGCTGGGTCACCTCATTAAACAAAGGGCCTTAACTCTGCTCCCCTCCCCAGTGCAACTGAGTCACTATGCCCCAAAGGGGGTGTGCAAGGCATACAATTGACCAAAAAATTCATAGAGGAGCTCCTCCTAGGCCAGAAGGGTCATGGAGTCCACTTCAGCTCCTCCTTCATTGGCTAGAGGAAGGGGAAAGCAGTGGGATGTGACCTGGGTCAGTCAGATCTGCATCAATGTCATGGTTAAATGACATCATAATGTAGGACCAACCCTAAGGATAAGGCTGAGTGCCAGAAGGCCCAGAAGGTGAAGCTTTAGGCCCTCCCTGACCTCAGGCACACAATAGACCAGCGCTGGGTACAAGCTAAATATGCCCAGGTTGGTACTAGTTAGGTGCCTAACACCCAGCCCCTTACGTCAGCCCAGGCATTAAAATGAACAGTTTATGCAATTAATGCAGATGGTTTTATTCAGTTAGTCAAGGAATGGGGTTTGAAACCTGTTCCATTTACGAAATCAATGTTCAGGTCAGATCCAACTTCAATCAATTACTTGAGTGAAGTCAGCTTCAGTGTTTTCTACCAATTCAGATGGTAGTGTTTGCTATTTGGTGAATCGATGCTTGGGACTGCTTTGGCAGACTCTGAATTTTCCTGACAAAGTTTAATTATGTTTCCCGTGACCAACATTCCTTGTTGGTCGACTTCTCAATAAACATTTTCCCATTTTTCTTATGTTATCTCTAGCAAACCTGTGCGCAGACCTCTTTGAGGAAGTCTCACACTACATTAACCACCTTATTATAAATACAATTAAATTTTTAACTTGTGCACCATTGGGGTCGCCCAGGTTCCCTCCAACCTGGGACGTTTACCCCTTCCCACTTTGTGTACTGCATTGTTTATGGTCAGTTGTTTGCTATCATGATCGCACTTTTTTCCTTAAGGTATTATTGCTCCAGCACCCTCTGCTGGTCTCTAGTAACTTTGGTACTGATGGCTGGTTTCCATGCGTTGGCTCTGTGCACTGAGCACCACCACGCTGGAAACAGGAGAGCTATAGACACTCTCCTTACATTAGTCAACCAACTTCATAAAAAATGTGCACAAACTTTTTCCATGTGGGACTTTTCTGAAGTGGAAAAGGTGGGCACCAGCCGAGGGCCTTGGCTGTGGTCAGCCACACCGCTGTTTTCCCTTTTTCCTGAACGTTGGAGCAACTCGGCGTTATTATGGTTGCAATCAACTGGAAAGTATCCACCCTTCATGCTCATACCTGGTTGATATGGACGCTTCAATGTCTAAAATTCATGATTCCCTGACTTTCCACCAAGGTTTACAAATTACATTTAAATAAACAAGTTTTCCTTCAACAGCGTGTTCAGACGATGCCATCAGAATTGGCGCAGATGCGCCTGGGGGTGTTGGCCTTGAATACCGTCAGGCATTCCATTGCAGTTAGGGGAATAGGGTCATTAGCATCTAAAAATGTGTTTTATGATGATAGTCTTATCCAAACCTCTGAGCCATTTCTTAGCTTTTATGGCCTAAATGAGAACCCTATTCTAGTATATCAAATAACCCCTGAGAACCCTTGTTTGACCTCTACCATGATCCAGGGCACTCAGGAAGTGGAGAAAGAGCTTCGTTTAAAATATGATAAAGTATGTGCACCTGAAGAAAGAATGGTGGGGTATGTGGCCTCAGTAATAAGAGTGGCCAACTATACCTCTTATTCTATGATTCCAAAACATACTCTGATGGCTTGCTTAAGCCAGAGGAAGAATTTTTTGTTGAGGTGTTGTCATTGTCTACCTTATATAAAGACCATTTCAGGTATTTTCTACTGACTGCTACCCTCTCCTCCTCTTTAGGGAAACTCAGCACCACTATTTTGGTGGATACTGGCGCCTCTGAAACTTTATGGACCAGAGCTTAGCCGACTACCTTGGACTGAGTTACATGCCAGGTGGTATGGTTAAGGGAGGGGCGTCCCAAGATATTCCCACTCTGCAGATCATTGGGACAGTGGACTATCAGGTTGGCAAGTACCACTTATCTGATCACTTCAAAGCGGTCAAACCCTCCTGTTCCCTATCATTTTGGGTGTGGAGTGGTGGCAAAAGTTTGACGTTAGAACAAACCTGAAAGAGAATACCCTATCTCTCACCTTGAATATTGGTCGCACATTAGTTGTTCCTTTGTCAGAAAAAACGCCCAGGGAAAATTGCACCACTGGCCCCACCTCCAGCCTTATAGCCTTGCCCCTTTGCTGAAGCCCTCAGTAGATGTTCCTATACCTTCTTTCTTGGAGGATGTGGAATCCTCTTTTGATGCAGCATCCGCTAATGCACTCCCTGAGCACTCTGAGTTCAATTGTGACTTCAAGCTCGCTGTGGATCTAGTTCATATATCTTCCCCCATTTACCTATTGACTGTCTGGGAGAAAGAGGCGTTAAATGTGTGGGTGAAGGAACAGTTATACAAAGGTGCGATTTTTCAGCGTATCTCCCCTGTATGCTCTCCACTTCTCATTGTTGAGAAGTCTGATGGTATTCTGCGCCCATGTGTGGACTATGGGAACCTTAACAACGTCACTGTACCAGATCTACATCCCATCCCTTTTGACTCTCAGATTGCGCGCTATGTGGAGAAGGCTAAGGTCTTTTTCAAGCTTGATTGCTTCAATGCGTTCAATCAAATTCAGATTATAAAGGGACAAGAGTGGTTACACTGCCTTCCATACCAGAAAAGGGATTTTCCAGTCTTGGGTCATGCCCTTTGGGCTTAAGAATGCCCCTGCTATCTTTTAACGCTGCATTGATGCTGTGTTGAAGGACTTGTCAGGGGTATGCGCGGTTGCCTACATGGATGATATACTAGTGTTTTCCCTTGATCAGGTGTCTCATGAAGTACACCTTCGGCAAGTGGTGGGGCGGTTAAATGCAACCAGCCTTACGCTGAAGATAAGCAAGTGTAAATTCTCTAAGTCCCAGGTCACTTTTCTGGGCAACGTCGTGTTTGATCAAGGACACATGATAACTCCAGACAAGGAGAAGGCTATTCGTGAGTGGCCCACCCCTACCTCAGTCAAAGAATTGAGAAGCTTTTTGAGGATGTGTACGTTCCTCAAGAGGTTCACGCCAAACCTTTCTGAGGTGGCAGCGCCCTTGTATAGGGCTAGTGGTGCAAAAGTGCTTCAGTGGTCCCCGTTTTGGAGGATGCTTTCCAAGCAGTGAAGTGCACCTTATTGTCCACGTCCAACCTTCACCATGTCGACTCTTCCAAAGAGTTCATTGTGTCTACTGATGCCTCCAACTTCGCCATAGTGGCTGCCTTGTTACAATTAGGCAAAGATGGGATAGAGCATCTGGTGGGATATTTTCCAGGAAAATGTCTCTGAATGAGTTACATTACGCCATCTATGACAAGGAGTTACTAGCAGTGGTGGAGGCGCTGACTTATTGGCGTCACCATTTTCATGGCTCCTCCCAACCTTTCCATGTATGTACAGATTACCGTGCCTTGCTGTACTACTGCGCCCCTCAGGTTCTAACCCCACGGCAGACCTGTTGGCATGAGACCCTTGCCCAATTTGCCTTTTCTTATGATTTCATCAAGGGCAAGGATAATTGTTTGGCAGATGCTTTAAGCCGCAAACCTGCTTTAGCTCCTGATCTAAAGGAGGTAGAAGTTCACAACACACAGGTAATGATTTCTCCAAATAAAATTCTGTCTCAACTTCCCTCTCCCCAGCCAATGGGCCAGCGCTTGCACCTCTGGAAAATGCGGAGGAATATGGTATGTTCATAAAGGTCGTCCTCTCTCAGCTGCTGTCAGCTGAATATTATATGGTACTTGCTAAGAGCGCTTTAAATCAAGAGGACCTATCCAGGGATTATCATGTAAAGGATGAGATGGTGTGGTTTCAGGGGCGCCTTTGGGTACCTGTTGGATTACTGCACCTAGAAATCATCCAGGGCATCATGATGGCTTCACCATTGGTCATCCTAGGAAAGCAAAGACCTTGGAGTTGATACATCGCACCTACAATTGGAAGGGCTTGCCTGATCAGGTGGGGCGGTATTGTAAGGAGTGCCTGGTCTGCAACCAGATGAAACCCAATTACAACCTTTAGCGGGGTTGTTGGTACCAGTCCAAAAGGCTGATGGGCCCTGGACTTCCCTGTCAGTAGATTTTGTTGTGGAATTACCTGTTTCTTTGGTTATGATGCCATCATGGTGGTGGTGTATCATTTTACGAAGTTTGCCCACTTTATTCCTTGCAGAACAACAACAACTGCGGCTGAGATGGCTAGGCTCTTCGTCACTCATGTGTTTGCGCTTCATGGGGTTCCCCAAGAAATTATCAGTGATTGGGGACCCCATTTTACCTCCGTCTTTTAAAAATTGTTGTGTAAGACTCTTCAGATTCGCCCCTGCTATTCAACTGCTTATTACCCCCAATCAGATGGGCAGACTGAACGAGTGAACCAGTGCTTAGAACAGTTTCTGCGATGTTACACTGCCGCGGATCATTCAGATTGGGCTTCTCACGTCCCTATGGCACAATTCAGTTACAACAACACTTTGCATTCTTCTATTGGTTGTTCCCCTTTTTCGCCAACCATGGCTTTAACCCCGCCTTTAACATGGAGCCCAGCTGTGTATCTAAAGTTGAAGCGGTGGTGGACTTTGCTAAGACTATCACAAAAGTACACCAGGGGTTTCCACAAGTTTGGAGGTGGCAATGCAAATATGTAAAGGAGAAAGCTGATGTTAAGAGATGAGTGGGTCCAGCATACAAAGAAGGGGATCTTGTGATGCTTGATGCTCATAACATCCCCATCAAGCAGCCATGCAAGAAGCTTGTACCATAGAGGATTGGCCCTTACCGCGTGGTTAGAAAGGTGGGCCATGCCTCATACCAGCTAGATCTTCCCTCTTTATTTCAGATCTTCTCTGTCTTCCATTAAAGCAAATTGATGTTGTTTGAGGGCCCCCACCAGAGACTCCTGAGGTCTATCTCATGGATGGGGCGCCAGAGTGGGAAGTAAAATAAATAGTTGCCTCCCACCGTGTTAAACAAAGACTTGAGTACCTGGTGTCCTGGAAGGGGTTTGACACTGCAGAGAACAGTTGGGTTCCAGCGCGCAACTGTGTGCATGCCTAAGATCTGATTGAAGCCTTCAACAAGCGTTTCCCTCAGGCTGCTGGATCTCAACCCAAACTGACCGTTGCCGCCATGAAGTTGGCCCCAGCCCACAAGAACTTTTTCCTTGCACAAGCCCCTGGAGGGGGTTGAGCCTTGTCAGGAGGAGAGGGTAATGTCATGGTTAAATGAAATCATAGTGAAGACCAACCCTAAGGATAAGGCTGAGTGCCAGAAGGCCCAGAAGGTGAATCTTTAGGACCTCCCTGACCTCAGGCTCACACTAGACCAGCGCTGGGTACAAGCTAAATATGCCCAGGTTGGTACTAGTTAGGTGCCTAACACCCAGCCCCTTACGTCAGCCCAGGCATTAAAATGAACAGTTTATGCAATTAATGCAGATGGTTTTATTCAGTTAGTCAAGGAATGGGGTTTGAAACCTGTTCCATTTACGAAATCAATGTTCATGTCAGATCCAACTTCAATCAATTACTTGAGTGAAGTCAGCTTCAGTGTTTTCTACCAATTCAGATGGTAGTGTTTGCTATTTGGTGAATCGGTGCTTGGGACTGCTTTGGCAAACTCCAAATTTCCCCAACAAAGTTTAATTATGTTTCCCGTGACCAACATTCCTTGTTTGTTGACTTCCTAATAAAAATTTTCCCATTTTTCCCATTTTTCTTATGTATCTCTAGCAAGCCTGTGCGCGGACTTTTTGAGGAGGTCTTGCGCTACGTTAACCACCTTATTCTAAATACACTTAAATTTTCAACTCATGAACCATTGGGTCGCCCAGGTTCACTCCAACCTGGGATGTTTATGTAAGCCCCGGGGAACTTCCCCTGTGTGTTGATCAGGCTCTTTTCCCATTCCTAGTAAGAAGGTATCAAAGAGGGTGGCTGTACCCCTCGTTACCCAGGGTGACCTCGCCCATGTAAAAATGAGCGCTGGGTAACAGCCCTCCCGCTTCAGATCCTTCCCCCGGTGCCCACACTCACCTTGACAGAACTGCTACAGGGAATCAGGAAAATCTGTGCCAAGATCATCAAAATGAAATTGATTAGTCCAAAATCAAGTGGGAACAAGCCCAATGATCAGATCCCATATAGTTAAAAAAGGGACAATGACTGATTCATTGGCCAGAATTGCTGACAGTTTCAATTTGACCAACACCATAATCACAAAAATTAGCCCCTCCCAAAATTGTTGGGGATCATCCCTGACATGCAGGTATTAGCATCGGACACCATTGATGAGGGTTCAAAGCTTCCTTCCAGCAAATTGGGTGTTGCAGCTGATGCAACGCTTTTGACTGAATGAACAACCCAGCAACCAGGCCCATGCAGGTTGGGCATCCTGAACCCATTCCCAACCAATTGGGACCACCCTACATGGGGTGGCCTTGGGGGATTCCCACTGCTCATCAGGCCAAACGCTGTCATACCAACTGTTGGAAACGTAGCTGAGCCTCAGTTTAGACGTTTGAGGTTAAACTGACAGCAACTCAGCCTGCCGCTAAATTCTTCAATGTCAGTTCCCAGTGAACTTATCCACCCCCATTCCCAAATAATTCGCCGGTTAGGTCAAAATTGAGGGTCTTGATCCCAGCTTGTCCCTGCATCAATTGACCACCATTTAGTAAGTTGCATTGCACTGAGAAAATTGTTGGTCAATTTTATTTACTTTCCTTATAATAAAAATTTGGCAAAAAACTATCAATTTTGACTTTATTGATATCCTTCTGGCTGCATTCCCAATGGACTTTCTCTGGTGGCCCATCAGTCCTTATACCAGATGGGCTCTACCAGTACTAATGGTCACTATGGCTCCCAACGTTATAAACTGGATTCAGCGAGCTAGATACTTCTGGAAATTCAACCCTATCATTAAAAACTCACTCCAAAAATATACTGGGATCTTGTGGACTTACATCCACCTTCTTCAAGCAAGGGTCTGCCCCCTTTTTTTCCTCAGTTGAATTAACTCCATCTACTGGTGACCTTGTAGAAAACATACCTGTGGTACCACCCCCTGCAGCAAGACCTCCAGTGTCTGGGGCGGTCTCTATTTAGTTCGTTCTCAGGTTATTATTCACTATTGCCCTGCACCAACGATTTATCATTTCCCAATGCCCAGTTCCATACAATGTCATACATGCGGCAATGCCTCTGGCATTCTGGCTTTCCTTTGGGTGCTTATGCATCCTGACTGGCAGGTCAGTCTAAACATCTTCTGCCGTTTTCATGACAGTTTACCCCTTCCCACTTTGTGTACTGCATTATTTGTGGTCAGTTGTTTGCTATCATGAAAACACTTTTTCCCCTTAAGTTTTTATTGCTTCAACACCTTCTGATGGGCTCTAGTAACTTTGGTAATGATGGCTTGTTTCCTTGCGTTAGCTCTGTGCACTGAGAACCACCACGCTGTAAACAGGAGAGTTATAGACACTCTCCTTACAATTGAGCCATAATCAGAAGAAAAAGTTAGGGTTTTAAGCTTGTGGTTGTTGGCATGTGGTGTGTCAAACATTCTCCTCCTCATCTTTCAAAAGAATGTTGGAGGTAAAAATTCCCCCAAATTCACTACCACAATCAGCTAATTACATATCCGATCTACTAACTATACTATGGTTAATGAGGATATGAGTATCATCAGCCAAAAGACCCTGGCAGATTCTCGGTGGAACCCTACCCATTGGGAAAACATGTTTTATAATCAAAATCAACTTATTAAGGTAAAAACTGATAGTCAGATTGCTCCAACTTCTCGGCTGAATTTGGGGCATCCATCACATGGTTCCCCCTCAGCCGCATCTTGTTCCATACCACATGGGTTTGTTTTCCCCCAAGATGAGAAGATTTTACCCATTGGTGATTGGGTGCAATTTATCAAATCATTACCACACAGGTTTGTTCTACCCCAGAATATTTTCCTTCGTTCTGATAGGCTGAAGCCTAATTTTTCCTAATTCAGATGACTAAGCTTTTTAACACTATAGCCCCAAATCTTCATGGCCCTAATATTTGAACTAGTTTAGATATGAAATACTAGGATAGAATAGGGGAGCTTTTTCTAGCTTGCCCCACACAAATAACAACAAAAAAATGAAAAAAAAACTTTAAGAAAGCGTTTATTATTACTTTTATTTAAAAAAAGTAAGTTTCATATATATTTTGAGAAATATTTGTGGCATCCATCGGCGGATCCCACAAACTGGTTCTCACTACAGGGGTCTCACCCTGTATACTTTGATAAAGTATCAAAGCAATGGAGAGTGTCACCCGTTGGGTGCGAAATGGAGAAGGAGCTGAAGATGATGATTGGATGGACAGCCCTACCACTTTGACATTTGAAGAAGAACAAATTAAGCCCATATTTATACCTGAGTCTTGCTGCATCACCTGGCTGGCCACCAAAGCCATGAGAGACCTTACCCATGGCATCCTTAACTCTGGTGACATTGTGTCCCGCAAACAAGCATTGTTGGTAGAGGAACGCCACTTGTTTCTCTATGAGACTAGTGTCCTCCCAGAGACCTACAGCCAGCTCACAAATTTGACCACCTACGTATGCAAGTTTGCTCACTCCGCCTTGGTCCACATGATTCATCTCTTAGCCAGTCATCACTAAGAGCTACGTTGACACCTAGATACCCATGCAGCTCTGAATTTAGCCTATAATAAGTTGTACCAACTGACCTCCAAACACCTTGGAGCAGTCAGATCTGGTGTGGAAGCTAACCGCAACTTCATCATTCAGCTTCATGACTGACTTGCTACCATGGACACTGGGATTGTAAAGTATATTGAGGAGCCATGAAGATCTTTAGGGATGAACTGAATGCTTCCACCGCTAGCACTCGCTCATTGCTGGAGGAGTTTGCTAAAGAACTTGAAAGCACAATGAGCAAATGCACCGGGACCTTTTAGCCCCCATATCTGCCCCTCAAGATGAATATGAACAGCGTGTGGCTGTGGTGGAGCGATAGTTAACCCAGGCCTTTTCACATGTTGATGAGCTCGAATGCCATCTGCTGCTTGAAACATCCAGCGCCACCTCCACCCTTGCGGCCAAGGTGGTTCAGCTAGAAAAGGAGCTAGCTCTCAAAGCTTCAATTTGAAAATACCAAATATATGGCATGTCACCTGAATGAATGTGAAACCAAAGTGAAAGTGATAAAAGCTTTGCTGGAAAGCCCTGTGCTGTTGAAGGAAGTATTTAGTCAATTAATGCAGGTTGAGTGGAAGTATGAGCAGATCAAGGATGGAGTACAAGGCCCAAGCTCACACCCTCGTGATGATGAAGGGTGTAAACAAAATAAAAGAAGAGCTGAAGAAACGCGTCGAAGCCGTGGAAGCTGCTCAAATAAACCTAAGCTCACTGGTGTCACAACTCCGCTTCCAAGTCAATGCTTTGGAGAGCTGAGTGGAAGATCTTGAAACTCACAAACAGGGTATCAAAGCTTGACTGAGACTATGTGAATCTGGGCCCCAAGAAGCCCTTTCCAAAATGAAAACCTGGCTTGAAGCCATGCAAGACCAGTTCAATCGCCTCTCGCACACCTTTGACCAGTTAAACTATCATTCTGAAACCCCATAAAAAGAAGCTCCAGCTATTCATACCCTTACCAGGGGTGACTTTAGTTCATTTAAACCGACGTTCAAGACAAGTAAATCCCCAGTGAGGGCAACATTACTTCATTTTTATACGTTTATGAAACGGCTATGGAAGGGGTGACTGATTGTCAGAAGGCCAAACATATTCTTACCTGTTTGGGCCGCATGGCACAGGAGGTGAAGGTCCCACATATGGATGCTCTTAGAACCTGGTCCGAGATTAAAGAGGCCCTCATAAACACGTTTGGCTCAAAGCAGGCTTTAAGCATGAAAAAGCAAGCCTTTATGCTTATGAGTATCCAAAAAGGGGAGTCAGTGGTCGCCTTTGTGGAACGAATCTATATGGAAGCACAGACGTTGTTAACTTCAAAGATGTTGACCTTGGATGATGCTGTAGCCGCTGTTTTGACTGGAGTGGCATCTCACCCTCCTTTGGCGATGCACATCACCTCAGTTAAACGCTATTTCTGTACCATTTAAGATATCAAGGAGGCATTACTAGATGTCGCTGACTTCCATAAGCCTGAAGTTTCTCATTAAGCAGTATCCCGCCATCGCGTTTTAGCCATTGAGGATCCAAAGACCAAGCCTCAGGTCCTGGCTATTGAAGACCAGAAGGAGCCCCTTCAGATAATGGGCCCTGAGGAGCAAAAACCCAAAGTGAAACGTCCTGAACGCCCTCAGTTTAAATACTGCTACAAGTTCAGACACAAGGAGGCTGTGTGCTGGAAAAAGAAAGCTGATGCGGAGAAACAGGAGCAGGGAAAATAAATGTCAGCGTAGGGAGAGGCACACCTATTGCCAACAAATCTCATGTGCCTGACTCATTTAAACAACTTATGCTAATACCTCATGTTACCAATACCCCTGGGGAGGATTCTGAGGGGGGAACAGATGAGGTTGGCTATTTTGTCATAGGAGTACCCACTGAAGTGGAAGTCCCCAATCGCTTGAACGCTGGAGGAGTAGATGAGGCCACTATACCTGAAGAGACATATCTCTGCCAAGTTCTAGGGGAGCAAGCCGTTATCAACACTGTCAGCGATGCGGATGAGGTCTTGTCTAAACTTATTTGCCCTCTCCAGCATGGCCATACCATGCAGTCCATCCTGGAAAATTACCCCAAGACCGCGCACAAATTAACATCCACTTTTCATCTCAAGGAGGTCTTAGCACTATCGCCAAATTTGGGGGGATACTTACAAAGGTTGAAGTGGTTATCCAAAAAGTTTGGGTGATGGCCATCCTAGATACAGGCTCCCCAGTGAACATAATCTCCTCCAAGTTGATGGAAAAGATCAAACTTGCGCCTGAATTGGAGTACAACCAAGAATTTGTAACCACCAGTCCCTACAACACTCGCGCACTTGGCGCTTACTTGTCCCTTCCCATTTGTATTGGGAGGCTTATTCTATAGGCCCCCGCAGTGGCTTTGGATAACAACGCCTATGATATGCTCATAGGTACTCAGTTTATAATTGAATATGAAGGTATTAGCAATATGAAGCAGGGGTTCTTGTCATCGCTCAATTATGAAGTCCCCTTAGTTCTAGCCAATAAAGAACCCAGCGAGAAGGAATATTCTTGCATGGTTGAGTACCCGCTTTCCACTTTACCTTTACATTATACCACCTCTGGGAAAAATACAAAGAAATTGCCAGATTCAGTGGATGCTATTAATGGTATTCTGTTTTATGCGGCTGATGAGGTGGTGATTAAGCCGGGTGAACAACGAGTGATAGACATGAAAATCACTCTCAAAATTCCTCACCACTGTTTACTACACCTCTTAAGCATTGAGGGTGTTAGCCCTTTTGAGCCTTGGGTATTGCCTGGCATTTTAGACCCAGCCTACCAGAGATCTATTACTCTACTGTTGGGAAACCTCACCAAAAAGGACATATTTTGTAAGAAAGCACCAGGAGGTGGGCCGAGGGTTTTTACTCCCTGTGGAGGAAGTTGAACAAATCCACACCATTGCCTCAATGGCAGATTTAGGCCTGCCCGCAGATGACCTGGTATGTACCTTATTGAACATCCATATCTCAGATGAGCTGACCTCAGATGAGTTGGAGAAAGTGCATACTCTCTTGGATGAGTATAGTGATATGTTCTCGAAGTCAGACATTGATTATGGCCACATGAAGGGCTGGTTCCACTCCATCAATGTGGGTGATGCCCATCCCATTAGGTCAAAACCTTACCGCAAGTCAAAGGTGGAGGAGCAACAAATGAGGATGGAACTCACGCAGTTATTAGATGTGGGGTTATTAGTTCCTTTGCAAGGCCCTTGGTCCTCCCCCCTTTTGCTAATTAAGAAGAAAAATGGAGATCACCGGATAGTTATGGACTATTGTTGGTTAAACAATCTTACAAAAAAGGATAGCTATCCTATCTCATGCATTGACGACGCCCTGGCCCAGCTTTCAGGATCAAACTTTTTCTCCGCCATGGACTTGTCTAGTGGCTATTGGCAAATGGATCTTTCTCCCCAAGACCAGGTGAAATGCACTTTGATATGCAGTAAAGGTCTTTTCCAACCCACGTAATTACCCCAAGGGCTGTGAAACACACCTGCTTCTTTCCAGCATGCAATGGATCACATTTTGCAGGATCTTAAGTTAACTTGTGTCATCGTCTATCTTGATGACATTACCATATTCCCAAAGTCTTTTAACAAACACCTTAATCACCTGAAGGAGGTGTTCCAACGCTTACAAAACTCAAATATCAAGTTAAAGCCTTTGAAGTGTACCTTTTTCCAAAGGAAATTAGACTTCCTTAGACATACCATTTCTCAAGGGGGTATCCAACCCATACAAGATAAGGTTGAAGCGATTGCCAGAATGCCTACACCCAAAAATCTATGGGATATACAGGTAAACCTAGGGATAATGGGGTATGACCATCAGTTCATCCCTAAGTTTGCCCAACTCAGCGAGCCCCTTGTTCACTTACTGAAGAAGAATATCCCTTTTCAAAGGGGCACTGAACAGAAGACTTCTTTTGAAACAATGAAGCTGCTGCTACAAAAATGGCCTATTCTGAGGCATCCTGATTATGGAAAACCGTTTATTTTGTTTACAGATGCCTCAGACTATGCCGTCAGGGCCATCCTAGCCCAAATGGATGAAAAAGGGGTAGATCATCCTGTCTCATATTTCATTAAGATGTTATCAAAGGTGGAACGCAACTATAGTGTTACCAAAAATGAGTGTCTTGCCGTTCTACTAGCAGTGAAGCATTACTACCCTTTCTTGTATGGGACCTCTTTCACTGTGATTATGGACCACGCATCTTTAAAATGGTTGAAAAATATGAAGGACCCTATGGGGCAGTTAGCTCGCTGGGCTCTAAAGCTCCAGCATTATGACATGAAGATCAAATACCAAGCTGGAACCCATCACATGAATGTTGATGGGTTAACTTTTGCCCATCCTCCACTTAGATAACAGTGAAGTGGAGTGGCTGTATGATCTTTTAATGACCCCAAATGATTGGGAGGATGAGGATGAGCCTGTACAGAGAATGTTGGCCTGGCACTCCTGTAACACTAAAGTAGAAAATGGGAAGTTGTATAAACAAGTAGGGGCGAAATGGTTGCCTTACCTACAGCCCTCAGAACGTGTACCTGTTATCCTGGAAGCTCATTCAACCTTAGTCCATGGAGGAGCAAAGAAAACCTACGAGTGGATTAAGGATCGGTACTTTTGGGAGGGAATCATGGAAGCCATCGTTGAAGTCTTGGATGCTTGCCTTATGTGTAAGAAGCAGTCTCAGTTCAAGACTAGATACCAATATCAGCCAACTACCCTGCAACAGCCATTCCATACCATAAGCTTGGATGTAGTAGGGCCGCTTCCTCAGACCACAGGTGGAAACAGATATATCTTGGTAGGTATTGACCATTTCATGAAGTGGGTTGAAGCTGTGGCGCTTCCAGCCTAAACTGCTAAGGCCACTGCAACCTTTCTCCATCAAAATATCTTCACTTGACACGGGTGCCCTCAAGTACTACTCTGCAACAATGAAAAAAAACTTCACCTCCAAAGTAGTCAAAATCCTGGCTACCTCCATAGGAGCCCAGCAACTATTCTCAGCTCCATATAACCCATCAACAAATGGTACGGTGGAGTAAGCAAATGGCACTTTGGTTTCCATCTTACAGAAAATGGCCTCATTGATCCCCTTCATTGGGATCATTATCTCCCTATTGCTCTTACGGATTACTGAATTAGCTATCTCCAGATTCTGAAAATGTCCCCTTTCCAAGTTTTGTATGGCAGGGAACCAGGCATACCTGCCCTTCTAGATAAGGATGCCTTCTCTAGTGGAGAGGAGCCTGAGAAAGCCATGTGAAGGTTAGCTAACTGCATCATTCAGCTTTAATCAGAGGCTATGACCAACCTAGCCAAAATGGTCACTAAAGAAGGCCAAGCTGCCAATGAGCTTTGGGCTCCTCTACCTTTATTTCAAGTGTCAGATATGGTCTTATATTACCACAATCGCATAACTCCTTGAAGTGGCAAACTTGGATCAATCTGGGAGGGGCCATTTACCATCACATATAAGGGACGAAATGAGTTTTCTATAAAATCTTTGGCTACTGGAGTTACCATAAACTGGGTACATAGCCGCTTCCTACAACCCTACACTCCCCCAACATTCTTGAGGGGGGCAATGTCAGACATTCTCCTTCTCAACTTTCAAAAAAGAATTTTGGAGGTAAAAATGCCCCCAAATCCACTACTATGATCGGCCAATTACATGTCTGATCTTCCAACAATACTATGGTTAATGAGCATATGAGTACCATTGGCCAAAAGACCCTGGCAGTTTCTTGGTGGAACCCTACCCATCGGGAAAACATGTTTTATAATCAAAATCAGCTTATTAAGGTAAAAACTGATAGTTGGATTGATCTGACTCCTCAGCTGAAATCAGGGCATCCATCACATTGTTCACCTCAGCCGCGTCTTGTTCCATACTACATGGGTTTGTTTTCCCCCAAGGTGAGAAGATTTTACCCACCAGTGATTGGGTGCAATCTATCAAATCATTACCACATGGGTTGTTCTACCCTGAGGTGAGAAGATTTTACCCGCCGGTGATTGGGTGCGATTTATCAAATCATTACCACATGGGTTTGTTCTACCCCAGAATATTTTCCTTCATTCTGATAGGCTGAAGCCTAAAATTTCCTAATTCAGATGACTAAGCTTTTTAACACTATAGCCCCAAATTCCCATGGCCCCAATATTCAAACTAGTTTAAATATGAAATACTAGGATTGAATAGGGGAGCTTTTTCTGGCTTGCCCCACACAAATAACAAAAAAAATAAAAAAAAAACTTTAAAAAGCGTTTATTATTACTTTTATTTTAAAAAAAGTAAGTTTCATATATATTTGAGAAATATTTGTGGCATCTGTTGGCAGATCCCACATGGTGGTCTGCATTAGGATGATTGAAGAAACATTGTACAGCTTATTGTCTAGTCAAAAAAGGGGGTAATATCAAAAAATTAATGACCAAATGATAAGCTAAGATACCCTAAAGCAGATCATTAGTTAACGGTTGTGATTAGGCCTATATGAGTATTATTGAGTATCTGGATTGATGAGTGAAGTCAACTTTGGTGTATAAAAGGAATTCTGCTGAATATATAATGATAAGGCAGTTAGGAAGTGTCAATGCACAATTGTGGGATCCGCCAATGGATGCCACAGTAAATTCTTCAGAATGAGAATCTTACTTTTTAATAAAAGTATAAAATAATGTTTTTTATAGCTTATATGTTTTTTATTATTATAAGTGGGGCAAAACCAGGAAAGGTCCTTTTCTCAATACTAGTTTTTCCTATTTAAACTAGTTCATATTTTGAGACCATTGATATTCAAGGCAAAAGAATGTAAATCTCAGTTATCTAAATTAGGTAATATAGGCTTTCAGCCTATCAGATCATAGATAAAATTTTTGAGGCAAAACTGACCTGTGCGGTAATGATTTGATGAATTGTATTAATCATCAGTGATTAAAATCTTTTCACCTCGGTGGTGGTTAAACTCATATGGTAATGATTGGTTAATTTTTATCCTATCATTGTTGAGTAAAATCTTCGCACCTCAGCGGTGGTCAGACTCAGGTGGTAATGATTGGGTAACCTGGTGGTGGTTGGACCCAAATGGTAATGATTGGCTAATTTTTACCCTATCATTATCAAGTAAAAATCTTTGCACCTCAGCGGTGGTTAGACTCAGATGGTAATGATTGGTTAACTTGCACCCAATCATCGATGGGTAAAATATTTTCACCTCACAGAAATTCAGTTCCATGCGATTTTTGAACTCCTCAAATTTGGCCAAGGAGTCAGAGTAATCTTATTGTTAGTATTTAATTTTTTAAGCCAATTTTTGTGATAAATTATATTTTTCTGTTGGTTAGGATTCCACTGAGAATCTGCCAAGGGTCTTTTTGCTGTGGATACTCATATCATTGATATCCACAATATTATTTGTTGATTGGGCAGGAGATGGGCCAATCATAATAGCAGATTTGGGGAGCACTAATACTTCCAACATTCTTTTCCTTAAATTGAAAAGGAGAATGTCTGACATTGCCCCCTCAAGAATGTTGCAGGGTGTAGGGTCAAAGGAAATGGCCATATACCCGGATTATGATAATTCTTTTTTTAGTACTAGATGGTCCAGATTATGATAATTCTTGTAGCCAAAGACTTTATAGAATACTCATCTCCCTCTCTTATGTATGATGGTATATGGCCCTCCCAATTTGATCCAAGTTTGCCACTTTGGGGAGTTGTGCAATTGTGGTGTAATATAAAACCCTAACACTTGGTAAGAGGGCAGAGGAGCTTGGAGCTCATTGGCAGTTTGACCTTTTTTAGTCACTTTTTTAGCTTGGCTAGACTTTCCAGCATATAATTCTTCATTCTTAGTGTGTGAAGGTTTAGACCAAGGTCTGTGAGGGGGTAGCATTCTTGGAAGAGTGATTCTCTGAATCTTGGAACGAGAAACAGCTGCCTCCATAGGCTTAGAGGTAGACTTCTCTTTTTGCTGTACTTTGGAGAGTCTGAACTTTTCTTTTGAAGTCGCCCTCACTTAAGAGATTGAGGGGGTTTTGGGATGTGACTTTTGTGTCAACCACTCTTTGTTGTTCACCATTGCTAGCCTCCACTGAATCATGTGATTTCTTAGTTGCGCCTGGAGGTGACATAAGGCAAAGTGGAAGAGGAATGTTCTTGAATGGACTGCTTGGTATGGCCATGTGGGATAGGACGAATAAGGTGAGACAACACCTCATCTGCATCGCTGGCAGTATCAATAATACTTGGCTCCCCTAGAAATTGGCGGAGCTAAGTATCCTCAGGTATGGTGGCTTTATCTACTTCCCCAGCGTTTTAGGTGATCAGGGACCTCCACTTCCGTGGGAGCTCCCAGAAAGTAGTACTCAACGTTATTGTAACCCCTTCAGAGTCAGCCTCAGGGGTATTTTAAACCACGGGCAAGGTTGTAATTGAGTGGGGGAGACAGCCAAAAGAGGTGTGGTAATCAACTTCGCTTTAACCGGCATTTTTACAACCCCAGTAATTTTGGAGGATATACCCTTAAGGCGCGCACCTATTGACTGAGCTGAAAGAGAAACCATAGTAGGGACCTCCGCTTTGCGTGAATGAGGGAGGTCCATTTTAAGTTGCACCAAAGAAGCAGATTTGGTGGGGAGGATAGGCACAGGTGGCCTCACCTCCAACGGTTCAGCAGGCTCCAGCTCATCTAAAGGAATATGGGCGACGTCTAACAAGGCCTCTTTTTATATCACAGAAAGTTGTGAAGTGGCACTTCACTGATATAATATGCCTGGCAAAAGAGGGTTTTGAAGCTAACCCTGTTAATATGGCGGCGATGGCGTCATCCAGGGTAAGCAGGTTAGACGTAGCCAACCTTTGAGCAGTGAGATAGAACTGCTCAGCAAAATTAGAGAGGGTTTCACCTCATACATGGTAAGGCATGAAAGCCTTTTTGCCTGGTGTAAGCTCTGCTGGGACCTGAATTCAGCCAGGGCTCCCTTGACCTCTGGCCAGGTGTGCTGATGATCCAGGTGAGGGACGATTAACTCTTGGGCTTTGCAGCTTAAACAGGGAAGAATGTATTGAACTTTCTGTTTGTCAGTGGCGCCATCCATTGCAGCTTCATAAACGTACAAGAAAGTGAGGCAACACTCCTTCACCCAGGGTGTATCTGTCCTTCATGGGTAATTTGAACAGCTGTTGCTCTAACTTTTGAGATGGGAGAAAGAGCTGGCTAGTTGCTTCTCAAGAGCAACTAATTGTAATTCAGGAGAGCTGCTCACGTTGACAGCCTCCATTGCCTTGATACTTTATCAAAGTATTCAGGGGGTTTGACCCCTGTAGTGAGCACCAGTTTGTGGGATCTGCCAATGGATGCCACAAATAATTTCTCAGAGTGATAATCTTAAATTTAATAAAAGTATAAGATAATGTTTTTTTATAGTTTATAAGTTTTTTATTATTATAAGCAGGGCAAAACCAGGAAAGGTCCTTTTCTCAATACTAGTTTTTCCTATTTTAAACTAGTTCATATTTTGAGACCATTGATATTTGAGGCAAAAGAATGTAAAGCTCAGTTATCTATATTAGGTAATATAGGCTTTCAGCCTATCAGATCATAGATAAAATTTTTAAGGCAAAACTGACCCGTGCGGTAACAATTAGATGAATTGTATTAATCATCAGCGAGTAAAAATCTTTTCACCTTGGTGGTGGTTAAGCTCAAGTGAAATGATTGGTTAATTTTTATCCTATCATTGTTGAATAAAATCTTTGCACCTCCAGCGGTGGTCAGACTCAGGTGGTAATGATTGGATAATTTGGCAGTGGTTAGACCCAGATGGTAATGATTGGCTAATTTTTACCCTATCATTATTGAGTAAAATCTTTACACCTTGGCGGTGGTTAGACTCAGATGGTAATGATTGGTTAACTCGCATCCAATCATCAATGGGTAAAATATTCTCACCTTGCAGAAATTTCAGTTCCAAGTGATTTTGAACTCCTCAACTCCAGCTGAGAAGTCATAGTAATCCTATTGTTAGTATTTACTTTTTAAGCTGATTTTTGTGATAAATCATATTTTTCCGTTGGTTAGGATTCCACCAAGAATCTGCCAAGGTCTTTTTGCTGTGGATACTCATATCATGGATATCCACAATATTGTTTGTTGATTGGGTAGGAGATGGGCCAATCATAATAGCAGATTTGGGAGCACTTTTACTTCCAATATTCTTTTCCTTAAATTGAAAGGGAGAATTTCTGACAAAAATGAATAATTGATAGATCTGCCAGACCAATGAGAATATGGCAAAATGAAGAGTCAAACAAAAGGGTTGGGATCACCAAAGTAACTAACATATAAGTGAGATGAGAAGGTTGGAAAGAGAAGGTTTTTTAGTGAAGAAAAGGAAGAAAGTTGTAGTAGCAGCTGCATATATATACAAAATAAGGGTTGTAGTGGAAGCAATTGCTTCAGGTTTTTTTGTTATAGTTAATAAGCTATCTTAGGGCTGATGATCTCCTTATCATCCATTTGTTGCTCAGTGGGATTAACCCTGTGCGCCCTCTTTGGCGTATCTCTGATATATCACCAAAGTTATAACAC
>JAKSZP010009831.1:0-48335 GCA_022478985.1 Massospora cicadina
GGTCGCCCAGCTGTGACAGAGGGTCCACTGGAGCCTTGGGCCCCTTTTCGTCCGGAAGGGGTGCTGAACCCTATCCAGTTGCAAGGTCTGGTCCCCAAGACTTACACCGTCCACAACCAGTGCATCTAGGTATCATATTTGCCCTCGCCATAGTAACGATAGGAGCCTGCTCAACTTCAAGGCCCATGACGCCAAAACACTTGGCACCTGGATCACTGTAGACAACAACCTCACACTCCAAACCTAGCACTGGTCATGCGTGACCCACTCTAGCTTTTACTGCATCCTGGGCCTCAGCAATCCTACCCACCCCCATTCTCTGTTAAAATATCTTGCCTCTTATCCCTCTGCTGTGGGCCTGCATGGGACGTCAGCCCACTTCAAAAGAATTCTTCTCTTAATGAAGAGCGCTGAGTGGAGAATTGGCATCAGTGGGCACGCCGCCCAGTGGGGTTGCTATACTCCCCGCTTCAAACAGGAAGTAAAAGGCCAAGCCGTTCTGAACAACTTGATATCCATGATGTCCCCTACTATGACCAGAGTGGAATATCTGGACATGTTGGACATCCAATACTCCCTAGAAACACAGAAGTCATCTGGAAGTACACCCATCGCCCTCTTTTGCAGCCACAAGTTTGTTCCCATGTATGGCGTTGCTTGAAACAGGTATACTGTACTGCCTAGCAATCCAATGCATCACACTCCTAATGTGTTGTGTGTGACCAATATGATGCTTTGGTCCACTGCCTGGAAGAGTGCCCACCGTCAAAAATGACTAGCGTGAAGTTCAAAGTCTCTTTTGTCAGGAGCAAACACAGATTTTCAGCCTATCTAAGGACATCTTTGCCTTGTCCTTGAATCCCCTATACAACCTTCCCTCCAATCCTTAGTGGTAACAATTGCTATGTGTATTATCCGCATGGTTGTATTTAATTCCTTTTCAGACTATAATCTCACCCTCCAGGAAGATTTACGCCGATTCCAGTAACAACTTATGGACCACTTTGCAGCATGGTTGTTTTGTTATCTACCATCCTGTCAACTAAAGTTGGTCTCATTCTGATTCCTGGTATGGTTCATCACTTGAGACCCTTTTCTTCATACTTGCTCAATAGTGGCGCAAGCCTCTACTCACGATACCCATCTTCCTTTATTTGGCATTCTCGCTGGCACAGGAGACAGCACTAGCTTCTCTGGGGTGCCCCTAGCATCTATTAGTGCTTATAATTCTTTCATATTGGAAGTATCCATCTCATGGTTGGCCTTCCCCAAATAAAAAATTGAAAATTTTAAAAAAAATTAAATTCATGCTTCTAAATGACTGGACAATAAGCCTTAAAGAAGTATGGCATAATAGGTGCAATTGGCCAAACTAAGTAGTTTACTAATATGGATGAAGATTATCTCAACATAAGGTGATAGGGCAAGACAAGCTTCAAACAATTACTTAGTGGATCTCCTTAAAATCAGGCAATAAGGCATTGTAAATGTACAAATGTGGGAATCCAGCCATTTGTTGGCTTGCTGGTGCTGAATGATGGATGGGGAGTTATTTTTAGGAAAAAAAACCCGTAGTGTAACAATTTAATATATATATATATATCCTCCAAACCTCATTAGAGAAAAAGTTTTAGATTTTGGAGGACCCCCACCAAGCCTATAACATTGGAAGTCCCCACTTAGGTGTTGCAATTTAAACTATACTTGGCCTGGGGAGGAACCTCCAATGGACTCCCCAGGTTCACCCCTGTGGTTGGGACATCTTAACTGCCCACCTCGTGCTATTTTCCCATATGGTATTCATAAAAGTGTTACCCTGATTTGTGTGGTTCTGTCAGAAATTTGCCTCCCAGGCCTCATAATAAGAATGTTGTGGGTAAAACTTGGCCAAATAGAGGGAATGTCAGACATTTATGAGTCTGCAACAATGAGGAAAACATTTCTATTAATAATAACAATTTAGTTGGCCAAAATATCCTGGCCAAATCTTGGTGGAACCCTGAGAATTGAGGCACCTCTTTTACAAAAACTAATTGGGTAAATAACCCCAAGTTGGAAAATCAGATTCCTTTAACCTCACGGCCTATTCTGGGGCACACATCTAAGGGTTCATCCCCAGCATCATTTAATCCCTTTCAGGCACCTATGCGGAGACCACCCCCTTTCATAGGCGTGGCAGGAGTCCTCAAGGTGCAATATTTTAGTGAAAGTGGTTTGGCTAAAAGATATCATTTCATTACCCCATGGGTATGTCTTGCCCCAAAATAATCCACCATTTGTCTTTCAGCCTAAGAGAAGTAAGTTTTCATGGCTTCATTAAGCTAGAATCACATATTACTAAATTCAGAAATTTCCAAGCCTTACTTATTTTGAGCCTTGACGTTTTACATACTTTATTAATTTATAAATGAGATGATTTCTGTTTTACCCCCGCGCTGCACCAAATCAAAATATATAAATCCAACATTTTTCAGTATTTAATTATTTTATTAATTTTAGGATAAGTGGTGAGAGAAGCCCTCCCCTTATATCGTTGTATTAGAGGTAAATAAGCACCAGCGAGTCTTTTACCAACCCAAAAATCCAACAAGTGGTTCTCACTACAGGGGAGCCTGTACACCACAAAAAGCACTAAAACAATGAACTGAAAGCTAGCCTCCATTGAACTCCAGCTAGCTAGCGCTCTTTCTCACCTTAAACGGCTTGAGTAGTACTCAAAACATTACTTTAGTATAAGAAAACCCCCTTTGCGAGACAAGTTCATACCTGGTTAGGGCATTATTGCCTCCTTCCTATATGTGTATGAATTTATGATGGAAGGAGCTACTGACTGGCAAAAATCCGGTTCATTATTCCTTGCTTAAATCAAATAGTACAAGAAAGAATAATCTCCACCATGATCAGCCTCAGCACTTGGGCAGAGGTTAAGTAAGCGCTGCTTGATGAATTTGGTTCTAAGCAAAGTTTGCAGCGAAAAAAACAGGCCTTTATGTGCCTTAAGTTGCAAGAGGGAGAATCAATCACGTCATTTGTTGAGTGCTTATATAATAAAGCTCAACCTTTGTTGTTTGTGCAAATGCTCCCTCTTAAAGATCCAATAGTGGCTATCTTGGTTGGCTTGGTATCTCATCTCTCTTTGGTGATGATCTCTTTTTTATAAAGCGCTCTATCAAAACTGTATGGGATATCAAGGAGGCTTTATTAGCGGTTGCAGATATCTATGAGCTAGACCCTACACAAAAAGCTATGAGACAAGAGTCTACGCTTATCAAATTAGCATCTACTATGACTATATCCCTCTGGAAACCTGCTCTTACAGAGTTTCCATCATCCACTTCTTCCTCTTCACATAATGATAATCAGATGGTAATGGCGGTGATGGGGCAGTGCTCTCCTTCGTCTTCAGTCCAAAAGAATCAGTTAGTGAAAGCCGCCGCCCCTTTGACTTGCTTGTCTTCTTCTTCAGAGCGGCCTTCCAAAGTGATCCCAAAACTGGCTCCTAAGCTCAAACCCCTTTCTCAGTTCCAATCGCTCCCACTAACAATGGGTTAAATGATCAGGTCACAAAATCTACACCGCCTGGTTCACAGAAGCACACAGCCACTGAACGACCCAAAGCTGTTGAAATTAAAGCATCCAACTCCATGGCGCTATCCCCTTCAACATCTCATTCAACTAACTCTAGTATGAAACCTATCTTTCTAATGAAGCAAAAAACCCCTACTTTGAAGGTCAAAATTTGAGCTGTGATAATGCCAACACCTCCCCCCAAAAATTAATAAGGTGAAGGAACAACCACATGACCTATCATCTCATAAGGGAGTCCTAAACCTACCCCACCCTTATGAGCTCCTTAACCTTCATTGATAACCCCACTGACGACGAGTCTGAGAGGGTGATGAAGATGTTGGTCTTTACGTTTTAGGAGCCCCAGGTGAAGTGGAGGTACCTTATCAATTGAACCTGGAGAGAGAGAATTAGCTAAGATCTTTTTCAAACTTATCTGAGGCAAGTGATAAGGGGCCTTGAGATTATTGACACTGCCAGTGCTGCTGATCAGGCCATTGCCACATTTCTCAGATCTACCCAGTGCGTTCATACCCTGCAGACTATCCAGGAGAAATACCCTGAAACGGCCAAATGACTTGCCTCAACTCTTCATCTAAAATCAGGTTCTCTCTCTTCCCCACTCCTTGGGTGATACTTAAACTAAAGTGGAGGTCGTCTTTAATGGCGTGAGGGTTAAAGCTATCCTTGACACTGGGTCCCCGGTGAACGTTAAGTCATCCAAGCTTATTAAGAAAATCAAGCTGGCCCCTGACCTAAACTATACTCAAGAGTATGGAACTACATGGCCAAATAACACCCTCGCCATTGGGACGTACTCTACCTTGTCATTCATTTTGTGAAGCTTCTCTTGCCAGATCTGGCAGTGGCTTTGACCAATAATATCTATAATTTACTTATCAATACCCAGTTCATGCTCTAATATGAAGGGGTTATTAACATGAAGCAGGGCTATCTCTCCTTGCTTAACTACGAGGTTCCATTTATTCTGACCAATAAAGAGCTTAACAAAAAAAGACTATTCTTGCACCGTTGAGTTTTCCTCTTCCGCCTTTACATTATATTACACCACGGCAGGATGGCATACAAAGATGTTGCCTCCATCAGTGGACACCTTCTAGGGTATTTCATTCTATGCTTCAGAAGAGGTTGTAATTAAAGCGGGTGAACAAAGGGTAGTTGACACAAAGATTGCCATACAAATCCCTCATAACTTCTTATTGCACCTAACTAGCATTGATGGAGTTAGTCATTTGGAGCCCAGAGTTTTGCCAGGTGTACTAGACCCTGCTAATCAACGACTTATCAACTTTCTGATAGGAGATCTTACCAAGAAGAATATGGTTGTAAAAAAACATCAAAATATCGGAAGGGGTATACTGATTCTCCTTGAGGAAATAAAGCAAGTTCTCTGTATTGGAACTATGCCAGATTTGGGGTTACCCGCTGACCAGTCATTATGTACCCTACCTTCTTTTTTAAATCTCCGATAACTAACCCCAGCTGAGCTGGAGAAAGTCCACACCTTACTAAGTCATATAGTGGCATCTTCTCTACCTCTGACACCTACTATGGGCACATGAAGGGTGGAACGCATAGCATTGACGTTAGTGATGCTCGCTTATCCGCTCTAAACCCTACCACAAATCCAAAGTTAAGGAGCTACAGATGCGGACAGAGCTCAAACAGCTGCTAGACGAAGGGTTGTTGGTGTCTTCCAAAAGCCCTTGGTCATCACTGCTCCTATTGATAAAGAAGAAAAAGGTAGGTCTTTGGGTAGTGATGGACTACCCTAAGCTGAATAATCTTATTAAGAAGGACAGCTACCCTATCCCCGTGTAATGGGAAGGCTCACGCCAATATGCCACGAAGGAAATGGGTAGTAAGAGCCATGTTGCTGACCAAACTAGGGACAGGCCCGCAGAAGCTCATCCTCAAATCCACCCGCCATGTCTCATCATTGCCACGTATTCCTGAACCACTGTTCCCACGACGCTTCACATCAACAGCAGGGTCTGGCTCCATAAGAGCGCTGAGAATGATGCCAACGCCACGCCAAGCTCATTAGCTGAGCTCATCACTTGGATTTGATAATATAATTTTAAAAAAATATAATGAGATTTATAATAGCAAGAGATTCTTTTGAATTTAACTGATTCCTCTTAGAAGATGAAACTTGTAAACAGGCACCAACCATCTCATAATAAATAGCACTCTTCTAGTCTTCTAATAAGCTCCCTATCCTATGCTAGGCTTTCTTGAACACCATCCAACACATTGCTGGTGAAGACTTCTCATCCCACTGAATTATCATCCACGCCATTTGTAACCCCAACGTCACATTTTCTTGGATGCATCTCTATCTCTGAACATCAAATCTCTCACCCTGGATCCCACAACTCCCTATCTGACTCACCACCAACTCTGACTCTCTAAAATTATCCTCCAACACTTCTCTCCTAGTCAAGGCCCTTTCTATCAAAGCAATGTGCGGATAAAGTGCAGCCTGATCCATAGCAATGTGTGGATAAAGTGCATCCTGATTCAGTACATCGGCCCCCCCTGTGAGGCCCAAAACTCCTGTCTTTCCCAGACATTACGCACAGTCTTCCTTGTCTGCCACATCACCTCTTCCACCGGGTAACCTTTCCACTTCACCATCAATTGCTGCCAGCTCTTCACCCATCTTACATCCAATATCCGCTTCACCTCATATTCCTGAACATTCCCTTCCCTAGGGTTCAACGGTGCTGGTTAATACAGACCCTTTCCTTTGAACGCCCATAATTGTGAAGCATGAATTACTGGATGGTCTTTAGAACCTTCTGGCAAACTCAATTCATTAGCAACCCAATTAATAGCTCAATTGATCTGGTATGGGCCCAAAAACTTCGGTCCCAGCTTGTGACTCTTAACCTGAACAGCATATTTCTTAGCCGCCAACAATGCTCAGTCCCCAGGCTAAAACTTCAGATCTAGCGCTCTTCATCAATCTTCTGGATGCTTCTGCTGAGCCTTTGCTTTTTCCAAATTTCCTCATAGCCTCTTCCTGATATCGGCCCTGGTATTCGCCATCTCATCTGCCCATTGAAACACTCCACCCATGGATCCCCCATCCAGTCTTGGATTTAGACCATGATTTGCAAAAACAGAGTCATTCCCATCAACAATTGACAATGATTGTTATAAGCGAATTGGGACAACCAGACCCACAGAGCCCAGTCATCCTGCTGATAAGAAACATAACACCGGATATAATGCTCAAGTATCTATTCACCCTCGCCGTCTGTCCATCATATTAAGTATGGTACGCTGAGGACTGACCAGGCCTGATTTCCAAATTTCCCAGCAAACTTGACCAGAATTTTGAAACATACTGTGGGCCACAATCTGAAATAAATTCCTCAGATAATCCGTTCCTGGAGAATACTTCAATAAAAATCCTTACTTCATCCTTTTCCAAAAAACTACATGTACGTGGGAAAAACTCGTCGTATTTTGTCAATCTATCCATGACCACCATAACCTCATCATTCCCCTGCACCCTCAGAAGACCCTTTATAAAATCAACGCTAATCAAACTCCATGGCGCATGTGATATCTGAAGAGGATTTAACTTACCCAATGGAGGTTTCCTCATGGATTTTGATTTTGAACATAACAAAATCTCCTTCACATACTTCCTGCCATCCTTCTGTAGGCCTGGCCATTAATAGTCCTGCCGCACCAACTTCAACATCTTCTCTGCTCCCAGATGACCCACCAACAGATGTTAATGAGAGACCCAAATTATATTCCATTGTAACGATGGATCTGGCACTCACATGTGGGAATCGTGGTATACCACCCCACGCCTCTTCATGAAAAACCTATGGCGCCTGTGTGGCTGTCCTTCCTTAATCTCAGCTTTTAATTGTGGTCCAAATTCTGACCTTATTTACTTTTGGAAGACTTCCTCCCCCAACTCACTCCCCCACCCCCAATCATTGAAAATTGATCTGGTTGGAACATTGTGACTGCATTAAATTCTTCCAATTCATCCTTCTTATATGCTAAGCATGCATCCTGACTCAACTAGTCTTCTATAATATTTGTCAAACCCAGCCTGTATTCTACCCAGAAATTGTATTGTACTAGCTCCACATGTCATCTGGCTCGCCGCTAGTCCACTTTCCTTGGCTCCTGATAATATTCCAATGCTCTATGATCTGTTCAAACAACAAAAGGGTGTCAAGCATAGAGCAGGTGGTGCTTCCATTCCTGCAAGGCCGCCATCACTGCCACCAAGTTCATTATCATATATTAGATAAATAGTTTCAGTGGGAATCATCTTTTAGCCAAAATAACACACGGGGTGTTTGAGCTCATCTTCCCACTCCTGTAGTAACAACTCACCAACGGTGTAATTTGAAGCATCAGTTTCTACCACGAATGGCTTCTCAGGATCCAAATTGTCCAAGACAGGCGCCATAAGTAACTTATCCTTTAATAATTCGAATGCCTGCTCCTCTTTTCTTCCCCAAATGAATAAATCATCCTTCATTAGACAATTGAGAGGTAAGGCCATTTTGGATAGATTTATCACAAACTGTCATAGGAAATTAATGTTCCAAAATAACTCTGCACACCCATTTGATCAGTGGGGGCATTCCACGCTCGTACCATGCTCAGCTTATCTGGACATGCTCCTAATCCATTCTGGAACACCACGTTGCCTAGGAACATCATTGAACTCCGATTTAATTCACACTTGGAAGGTTTCAATCTCAGACCCATCCGGACAATTGCCCCCAGAATTTCTTGAACATCTTGGACATGATCCTCTAGGGACTTTGAAAACACCAAGATATCATCCATATAAGCGGCACAGCTTTGACCAATCATTCCTCCAAGGACCTGATCGATCATTTGCTGAAACACCGCTTTAAAATCAAAGACCAAACGAAATCACATGATATTGAAACACCCCTCAAGTGACACATAAACGCAGTATATTTTTGATTTTCTGGTCTCACTAATATCTGATTAAATACATCCGTGATATCTAACTTTGTAAAAATAATGTAACTGGTAACTATTGGGAGAATATCATCCACCAAAGGCATCAGATACAGATCTGGTTCATTGACTGCATTTAGACGTCGGAAATCTACACATGGGCGTAGTTCGCCACTCACTTTTGGCACCAGTAATATAGGAGCTACCACTGGCAACTTAGAAGGCTCAATTAATCCTTTGTCCAACATTGATTTCACATGGCCCTCCAATGCTCCTTTTGCTCGTTGATTAAGATGGTATACTGGACATCACTGGTGAAGCTCCAACCCATCCTTAAACAATAATTAAAATTCAAAAGAACCATTAGGGGAAAAAGGCGAGTTCCATATAGGACCAAATACACCCACAAAGTTGTGATATTTGGCTAGTAAATCTCCCTCCTGCATTCCACCCATAATCTGAATTTATTCATAACATCACTTCCAACCACCATCTTCCACCTCATTGGAGGCTCCATCCAAGGATGCAAAGTAACTATTAAATGTCAATTTAACCTGGGGCCAGAACCAATGCCACCACCGCATCCCTAATACCACAGGATGGGCCATATTCCTGATTGCACAGAAAATCTATTAGAACCAAAACAGGTTCTGCTGAACAACTACCCAAGGCTCTAAAAAACCATGATAGAGCCCTCCTTGACACATCAGCGAACACATCAGGACCCTTCTGCATTTCTAACTTCAAACTTTCTGCCAGGGAAAATTCAACATAGTTTCCCTTAGCCCTTGTATCCACCAGGGCCATCACCTTCTCCATCCAACCTTGCAAATATAATTCTACCAGAATAAATAACAAAGGTTAAAGTTAAGAAGTAAAATTTAGTTTTTAAAGCATTCTCAGATTGCAAATCCGTAGGTGAGGTAAGTTTGGGATCATGACCTTTCCCGTGTCCCAGATGACATGTTCTCCCTGACTCCTCAACGTTTCCCTGGCGGAACCCTCCATGGACATTTCCAAAAATTCTGGGTGATCCCTGCCACCCTTCTTGACCTCTATGAATCACCGCAGTCGACTGGCCCCTTCCTATAGACATAGAATCCTCACTCTGGTTTCATGCCAAAGCAATTGTTTCTCAACTTTTACAACAAACGCAATTTCCTCAGTCACCATGCCCTGAACTTTGGAAGCCACCATAGTTGCCAACATATCCGCTTGCCACCCTTGCCAAAACGTCTGCAATGATTGCAAATCTGATCCTCATGCTGCTTTTGCTAAAGGCCACAAAATCTGTGCATATTCTTCAACTGATCTACATCCCTGGCTCACCGTCAACAAAGCCAGCCACGCCTCATCCTGTACCTCATCTGGACAGGTGGCCTGATCAATCAAATCTACACACCTATCCATGGAACCTGGAAGGCGACCTTGCTCCTCAATCAGTTCTTGCACCTACCCCTCCAGGTCTGATATTAATGCCTTCACAATTTGTGCAATCTGCAGAAATAAAGGGGAATCTTCTCCTGTCACTTGAGCTAACTGCACCGGAAACTGAACTTGTGACACCACCTGGTAAATTTTATCCAAAGCTTGAATGGGCAATGCCGCCCGATCTGTTGGAGATTTAGATATTACATGGCTCTCCACCACCTCCATGGGTCTCACACTACATACCCAAACCACCTCTTATTAACATAAATGTTAATGAGAAACTCACCATCGCCACTGTCAAGACATGGCGATACCACTTCTCCCCTTCTGGGGCCACCACCTTTCCTCAGGGCCCCCACAAGACCAACAAAAATGTATTTGAGTTTTGTCTAATGTAATGGGCGGGCTCGCGCCAATATGCCATGAAGTAATTGGGTAGTAAGAGCCATGTTGCTGACCAAACTAGGGACAGGCCCGCAGAATCCCATACCCAAACGCTACCGCCATGTCTCATCATTGCCACGTATTCCTGAACCACTGTTCCCACGACGCTCCACATCAACAACAGGGTCTGGCTCCATGAGAGCGCTGAGAATGATGCCAACGCCACGCCAAGCTCACTAGTTGAGCTCATCACTTGGATTTGATAATATAATTTTAAAAAATAGAATGAGATTTATAATAGCAAGAGATTCTTTTGAATTTTACTGATTCTTTTTAGAAGATGAATTTTGCAAACAGGCACCAACCATCTCCTAATAAATAGCACTCTTCTATTCTTCTAATAAGCTCCCTATCCTATGTTTGGCTTTCTTGAACACCATTTAACACATTGCTGATGAAGAGTTTTCATCCCACCTGATCATCATACACTCCATTCATAACCACAACATCATATTTTCTTGGATGCATCTCAATCTCAGAACATCGAATCTCTCATCCTTAATCCCACAACTTCCCATCTGATTCACCACCAACTCTGACTCTCTAGAATTATCCTCCAACACTTCTCAACTATTCAAGGCCCTTCCTTACAAAGCAATGTGTGAAAAAACAGCAGACTGATCTGAATCTATGTGCAGATCAAGTGCAGCCTGATCTGTTACACCCCACATTAATGACGCTCTGGCCCAACTCTCTGGGTCTAAATACTTCTCCGCTATGGACGTGTCTAGCAATTATTGGCAGATGGACCTTTCTCCACAGGATTAGGAGAAGTGCGCCTTATCTTTAGTGACGGTTTGTTCTAACCCATTCAATTACCTCAGGGGTTGTGCAATGCGCCTGCTACTTTTCAGCGGGCAATGGATCATATTCTCAAGGACCTTAAGCTGAGATGTGTGATCGTCTACCTTGATGACATCACAGTCTTCTCCAAGACATTCAAAGAGCATCTCAAGCACCTAATGGAGGTGTTTCAACGTTTGCGGGACTCTAACATAAAGTTGAATCCCTCTAAATGTACTTTTTTTCCAAAAAAAAGTTGGATTTACTCAGGCACGCCATCTCCCAAGATGGGATACAACCTCTGAAAGATAAAGTTGAAGCAATATCTAAGACTCCCACTCCCAAAACCCTTCATGACATCTAGGTATTCTTGAGCATGATGGGATATTACCATCAGTTCATTCCCAAGTTCGCCCACCTTAGTGAGACCCTTGTACGTCCTAAGGCCAAGAATACCCCCTTTTATTGGGGATCTGAGCAAAAGGCAGCATTTGAGACCTTGAAGACCTTATTGCAAAAAAGGCCCATACTATGTCACCCTGACTATGGCAAGCCTTTTATGTTGTTTATGGATGCCTCCAATTACGCTGTTGGAGCTATCTTGGCCAGGCTGGATGAAAATGGAATTGATCATCCCATATCTTACTTCAGCAAGATGCTCTCAAAAGCTGAGCGCAACTATGGCATCACTGAAAAGGAGTGCTTTGCTTTTTTACTTGCAATTAAATACTATCGCCCTTTTCTTTATGGGACATCTTTCAAAGTGATAAATGACTACGCCTCATTGAAGTGGTTACAGAATATGAAAGATCCCATGAGGCGGTTGGCTCTCTGTGCTCTTAAGCTTCATCATTACATTAACCATTGAGCACCGAGCTGAGACACGCCATATGAACGTTGATGAGCTAACATGGCTGCCTATCCTTCACCTTGACAATAGCGAAGCTGAGCGGTTGCATGACCTCCTAATGACTCCTGACGCTTGGGCTTAGGAAGAATAAATAGTACAGAGGATGCTCGTTTGTCACTCCCACAACACAAATGTAGTGAACTGGAAATTATATAATAAAGTAGGAGTAAATTGGTTGCCCTATCTCTGGCCATCCTAGCGAGTTCCTATAATTTTAGAGTCTCACACTATCATGGTTCATTGCAGAGTATGCAAAACTTATGAGTGGATAAAAGAGAAGTACTAATGGGATGGTACCATTCAAATCATAACCAAAGACTTAAATTCATTCCTAACCTACAAAAAAAAACAAGTATAAGCCCCAATATCAGCTTAAACACAACTCTCCACCAACCCTTCCACACCATAAGTTTGGACGTGATAGGCACTCTCCCTCAAACTACAGTTGAAAACTGCTATATCTTACTTAGTATTGATCATTTCCTCAAGTGGATTGAAGCTGTTGCTCTTCCCACTCAGCTTGCTAAAGCTACGGCTACCTTCTTAAACTAGTACACCTTCACCTGGCATGGGTGCCCCCAGGTCCTCCTATGTGACAACAGGAAAATTTTACTTCACGAGGGGTAAAGCTCCTTGCCACTTCTATGGGTGTCAGACATTCTCCTTCTCAACTTGAGAAAAAGAATGTTGGAGGTATTAGTGCTCCCAAATCTGCTACCATGATTGTCCCATCTCCTGTCTGATCATCAAATAATATAGTGGATATCAATGATATGAGTACCCACGGCGAAAAGACCTTGGCGGATTCTCGGTGGAATCCTAGCTATTGGAAAAATATGGCTTATAACAAAAAATGGCTTAAAAAGGTAATAACTAATAATAGGATTACTCCGACTTCTCAGCTGAATTTGGGGTGTTTGTCACCACATGGGTTGACCACCTCCAAGGTGAGAAGATATTACTCAACAATGATGGGTGCAAATTAACCAATCATTACCACACGAGTCTGACCACCGCCAAGGTAAGAAGATTTTACCTGATGATGATAGGATTCAAATTAACCAATCATCAACACATGAGTCTGACTACCGCTGAGGTGAGAAGATTTTACTTGCTGGTGATTGGATACAATACATCAAATCATTACCATATGGGTCAGTTTTGCCTCAAAAATATTTATCTTTAATCTGATAGGCCAAAAGCCTATATTTCCTAATTTAGATGACTCAGCTCTATATACTTTTGCCTAAAATACCCATGGCCTCGAAATCTGAACTAGTTTAAATAGGAAAAACTAGTATCAAGAAGAGGACCTTTCTTGGTTTTGCCCCACTTAAAACAATAAAAAACATAAAAACTTTATTAAAACGTTATTTTATACTTTTATCAAAAAGTAAGATTCTCACTTTGATAAAATATTTGTGGCATCCAACGGTGGATCCCACAAACTGGTGCTCACTACAGGGGGCATTACCCTGAATACTTCGATAAAGTATCAAAGCAATGGAGGCCATAAACGTGAGCAGCTCTCCTGAATTACGATTAGTTGCTCTCAAGAAGGAGCTAGCCAGCTCTTTCTCCCATCTCAAAAAGCTAGAGCAACGGCCGTTCAAATTACCTATAAAAGACAGATACACCCCAGGTGAAGGGAGCATTGCTTCCTTTTTGTACGTTAATGAGGCTGCGATGGATGGCGCCACTGATAAACAGAGAGCTCAGTACATTCTTCCCTGTTTAAGCCGCAAAGCTCAAGAGCTGATTGTTCCTCACTTTTATCCTCAGCACATCTGGCTAGATGTTAAGAAGGCCCTCTTGGCTGAATTCAGATCTGAGCAGAGCTTATACAGGGAAAAACAGGCTTTCATGCGTCTTACCATGTATGAGGGTGAAACCCTCGTTAGTTTTGCTGAGCGTTTCTATATTACTGCTCAAAGGCTGGCTATGTCTAACCTGCTTACCATGGATGATGCTATCGCTGCCATATTAACAGGGTTAGCTTCACAACCCTCTCTCGCCAGGCATATTATATCAGTGAAACGCCACTTTACAACCTTCTGTGATATAAAAAGAGGCTTTGTTAGACGTCGCTCATATTCCTTTAGGTGAGCTGCGGCCTATTGAACCGTTGGAAGTGAGGCCACTGTGCCTATTCTCCCCGAAAAACCTGCTTCTTCAGTGCGACTTAAAATGGACATTACTCATTCATGCAAAGCAAAACCCCTACTGTGGTTACCTCTTCAGCTCAGTCAATAGGTGCGCGCCCTAAGGGTATATCCTCCAGAACTACTGGGGTTGTAAAAATGCCGGTTAAAGCGAAGCTAATTACCCCACCTCTCATGGCTGTCTCCCCTATTTCAGTTACAACCTTGCCCATGGTTGATAATACCCCTGAGGCTGACTCTGAGGGGGTTACGATGATTTTGGGTACTACTTATTGGGAGCTCCCGCAGAAGTGGAGGTCTTGATTGCCTAAATGCCAAAGGAGTAGATGAAACTACCATACCAAAGGATACTTACCTCCGCCAAGTTATAGGTTGTATGGAAACTATTGACACAGCCAGCGACGCTGATCAGCTCCTATTGAGCTTAATTAGTCCTTTACGCCAAGGAACAGGAACAGGGAAAAGAATTGTCAGCTTAGTGAAAGGCACACCTATTGCTGACAAATCTCATGTGCCTAACTCATCTAAACAACTTATGCTAGTACCTCGCGTTACCAATACCCCAGGGGATGATTTTGAGGGGGGTATGGATAAGGTTGGCTATTATATTGTAGGAATACCTGCTGAAGTGGAAGTCCCCAATCACTTGAATGCTGGAGGAGTAGATGAAGCCACCATACCTGAAGAGACATATCTCTGCCAAGTTCTAGGGGAGCCAGTCAATATTGATACTACCAGCGACGCAGATGAGGTCTTGTCTCACCTTATTCGCCCTATCCAGCATGAACATACCATACAGTCCATCCAGGAAAATTACCCTGAGATCGCGTGCAAATTAACCTCCAATTTCCATCTCAAGGAGGTCTTAGCGCTATCACCCACTTTTGGGGGGATACTTATGAAGGTCGAAGTGGTTATCCAAAAAGTTTGGGTGATGGCTATCTTAGATACAGGCTCTCCAGTGAACATAATCTCCTCTAAGTTGATGTAAAAATCAAAATTGCACCTGACTTGGAGTACAACCAAGACTTTGGGACCGCTGGTCCTAACAACACTCGCTCACTGGGTGCTTACTCGTCCCTTCCCATTCATATTGGGAAGCTTATTCTATCAGCCCCTGCAGTGGCTTTAGATAATTAGATTATGATATGCTTATAGGTACTCAGTTTATGACTAGATATGATGGCATTATCAATATGAAGCAAGGGTTCTTGTCGTTGCTCAATTATGAAGTCCCCTTAGTTCTAGCCAATACAGAACCCAGCAAGAAGGAATACTCTTGCATGTATATTCTTACTCTCGCAAACCTCCTGTACTTTCTAGCACTTCTAACAAATTGCTGGATACCTCTCTTCCACTGAAAAGGCAAGTACAAGAAATGCTTTCTTTCTATAATAAGCACGCTACTGTGGTTGTGCCTCAGCCTCTTAAACCAGGGGCTTCTAGTTTAAGTAGTGACACACTTTTAAATTTTTCAAGTTTTCACAAGTTAAATCTGTTGATAGCACTAGTAGCCTTCAACCCATGGATTGGTTATTTTCATTGACCCCTCATCCCTTATATTCCTACGATCCTGCACCCCTCCCAACATTCTTGAGGGGGCAATGTTGGACATTCTCCTTCTCAACTTAAGAAAAAGAATGTTGGAGGTATTAGTGCTCCCAAATCTGCTACCATGATTGTCCCATCTCCTGTCTGATCATCAAATAATATAGTGAATATCAACAATATGAGTACCCATGGCGAAAAGACCTTGGCAGATTCTCAGTGAAATCCTAGCTATTGGAAAAATATGGCTTATAACAAAAAACAGCTTAAAAAGGTAATAACTAATAATAGGATTACTCTGACTTCTCAGCTGAATTTGGGGTGTTTGTCACCACATGGGTTTGACCACCTCCGAGGTGAGAAGATATTACTTGATGATGATAGGGTGAAAATTAACCAATCATTACCACATGAGTCTGACCACCGCCAAGGTAAGAAGATTTTACTCGATGATGATAGGATGCAAATTAACCAATCATTACCACATGAGTCTGACCACCGCCAAGGTAAAAAGATTTTACCTGATGATGATAGGATTCAAATTAACTAATCATCAACACATGAGTCTGACTACCGCTGAGGTGAGAAGATTTTACTCACTGGTGATTGAATACAATACATCAAAGCATTACCACACGGGTTAGTTTTTGCCTCAAAAATATTTATCTTCAATCTGATAGGCCAAAAGCCTATATTTCCTAATTTAGATGACTCAGCTTTATATACTTTCTCCTAAAATACCCATGGTCTCGAAATCTGAACTAGTTTAAATAGGAAAACCTAGTATCAAGAAGAGGACCTTTCTTGGTTTTGCCCCGCTTAAAACAATAAAAACATAAAAGCTTTAATAAAGCGTTATTTTATAATTTTTAAATTTATTGTGGGGAAGGCCGACCATGGGACGGACACTTCCAAATATGACTCAGATGAGACAAAACTCAGTACCAGGTGAGGCACCCCAGAGAAGCGATGCTATCTCTTGTTGCCAGCGGGAACGCCACTTATGGGAAGGGTGAGGGAACGTGTGTAGGGGGCGTAGCCACTATTGAGCACGTGTGGAGGAAGGGGTCTGATTTGATGAACCAGACTGGGAACCAGGAGGAGACCAGCTGCCGGCGACGTGGTGAGATATATCCAAACATCCACGCTTGAAAGTGATCCACCAAATGAGACCAGAATCTGTGGACAGCTTCAGGGAGGGTGGGGATGGATCCGGCGATGGCATCCAAGACAATCGTGTGGATAGTCCACATGGCGATTGCAACCACCAGAGCACGAAGGGAGGGTGGGAGGGGGAGGCCATTGATGAAGCAAACATATCCCTTGACAGACTTAAGGGATGTGTTTGATCCTGGCCTAGCAGACGTTGGACTTCGCGCCATATTATATTAGAGGTGGGGCACTTCTCCAGGCGGTGAAACAGCGTTCCATACTGGCCACACACGACACAGGATGATTGTAAAGCATTAGAGCGCTCAGCTGTACGATACACCCACCTCAGGCAGCGCCACACATGGGAGCGGACTTGAGGCTGCAACAGAGGATGGTGTGCGTATTTCCAGATAGTCTTTTGGGTCTCAGTGGAATAAGGGATGTCCATCATGTCCAGGTAGTCCACCCTGGATAGGACTTGGGGTTGAATGGGGATCACGCCATCATGGATGGGTAGCCCCTGTATCTCTTGTGTGCTGAGGAGAGGGGCGGCCCCTTCGGGTTGTATGTCCACTAATACGAATTCTCCACTCTGCGCTTCGCATGGAGAGTAGGATTCATTTGTAGTGGGTTTTGGTCCCGTGAGGACCTGTGGCTGATGTGTGTGATGCGAATAAAGCGTTATTTTATACTTTTATTAAAAAGTAAGATTCTCACTTTGATAAAATATTTGTGGCATCCAATGGTGGATCCCACAATGGGAGCTCAACAACTCTTCTCAGACCCCTACAACCCATACACAAATCGGGCGGTAGAAAGAGTTAATGGGACCTTGGTCTCGACTTTATGCAAAATGGCCACTTCAGACCCTCTCCACTGGGATCTCTACTTACCCTGTGCCCTCATGGCCTACCGTATTAGCTACCATTGCAACTCAAGATGTCCCATTTCCAGGTGTTATATGGGCAAGAACCTGGGTTTCCAGCTTACTAGTCAAGGATATTTTCTCTGATCAGACTGATTGTGAACAAGCCATGAAAAAGTTGGATCAACACATCATCCAATTACATCCAGAGGCCATGACTAATTTAGCAAAGACTGTTGCCAAAGAATGCCAAGCTGCAAATGAGCTCAGGGTCCCTCTTCCTTCACTACAAGTATCCAACTTGGTACTATATTACCATAACCAAACCACTCCAAGAAGTGAAATCTTTGGCTCTGTCTGGGAAGGGCCCTTTCAATTACATACAAGAGAGGGGATAATTATTCTATTAAACTCCCTCGCTTCTAGACTCACCATCAAATGAGTTCATGGTCGCTTCCTTCATTCCTATTCTCCCCCCAACATTCTTGAGGGGGTAATGTCATACATTTGCCTCCCAGGCCTCATAATAAGAATGTTTTGGCTAAAACTTGGCCAAATAGAGGGAATGTCAGACATTTATGAGTCCGCAACAATGAGGAAACATTTCTATTAATAATAACAATTTAGTTGGCCATAAAAGATCCTGGCTAAATCTCAGTAACTCCGCAAATTGGGGAAACTCTTTTACAAAAAATAATTGGGTAAATAACCCCAAGTTGGGAAATTAGATTTCTCCAACCTCATGGCCTATTCTAGGGCACCCATCAAAGGGTTGGCCCTAGCATCATCTAATCCCTTTCAAGCACCTATGCAGATACCACCCCCTTTTATAGGTGTGGCAGGAGTCCCCATGGTGCAATATTTTTTGTGAAAGGGGTTTGTCTAGAATATTGAGTCATTATCCCAAAGGTACATCTTGCCACAAAGTAAACTACCATTTGTTGTTCAGCCTAAGTAAGCAAGTTTTCGGAGCTTTGATAGGCTAGAACCACATATTACTAAATTCAGAAATTCCCAAGCCTTACTTATTTTGAGCCTTGACGTTTTAAATACTGATTGATTTATTCGAGGTACGCTGACCAGGGGACGGACAGTACTGATCACAACACTCAAAATGGCAAAACAAATTACTAACCAGGTGGGAAGCAGAAACTGCTTAACCCACCATGGCAGAGGGTGAGGAGGGGTCGGGGGTTGGTTTTCAGAAAGACCCGCCTCAATCAAGGGGTGTTGGTTGCAGTACCAGATCAGAGCAGAGAGCCAGGGCGTTGGGGCATTTGCATAGTGGGGGCTGAGGTCAGCGTAGTAGGAGTTTTCCACTTCTGCATCAAGATAATGACGGGAAAGTGTCTCAACAAAAGCTGCGAGGAGAACTTCAGCTTCTTTGCGGGCTTCAGGAAGTTGGGTGAAAAGGGAGATACTGTGGCGGGTGATTTTGGCTGAGGGGTTGAATGAAGCAAGTGTTGCGACATTCATAACAGCAATTTCAGCATCATCAAATAATTTTGAGATGTCACTGCAGGGAGATTCAGGGAAGTCAGGGGGAAGAAGATGGTGGGCAGGCCATGCTGGAGCTGAGCCACTGACTAGGCCACCGCGGTGCGTAGTTTTGGGCAATGAGGAGAGGCCACCGCAGCTAAGGCGAGCTGGTGGTCACTTTGGAAGGGGGTTGTATTGGGTAGAGGAGCAAAATGGCGAGGGGTAGGGGTTTCATCAAAGTCAGGAAGGAAAAATTCTGCCCAACCATAATCGCCTTGACGTTTTAAATACTTTTATCAATTTATTAACGAGATAATTTCTTTTTTACCCCTGCGCTGCACCAAATAAAGGTATATAAATCCAACCTTTTCAGTATTTATTTATTTTTTTATTTTAAGATAAGTGGTGAGAGAAGCCCTCCTCATATAATGTTGTATTAGAGGTAAATAAGCACCAGTGAGCCTTTTACCAACTCAAAAATCCTACAGGATCCACCAAGGATTGATAAGGCCTTTTGGCCAAAGTATTGTTAGTATTGCTTAAACCACTCTTATCGCAATCACAACCTTATAATTGTCTGACATTTCCCCTTATGGCGCATTTTGACCCTAAACATTCTTTTCTTGAAGCTGGGAGGGAAAATGTCCGACATCGCCCCTCTCAAGAATGTTGGGGGGAGGATAGGGCTGTAGATAGCGGCCATGAACCCAGTTTATGATAATTCCTGAAGCCAAGGATTTGATAGAGTACTCTGCACCTCTCTTGTAGGTGATGACGAAAGGGCCTTACAAGATTGTCCCAAGATTACCACTTCTAGGAGTGATACAGTTATGATAATACAGAACCAGGTCAGACACTTGGAATGTAGGTAGGGGTTCAGAGCTCATTGGCAGCATTCCCTACTTTAGTCACCTTTTTAGCTAGATTGTTCATAGCCTCAGATTAGAGCTGGATGATGCGCTGAGCCAATCTTCTCATGGCTTTCAAGGATTCCTCAGCTCTAGAAGAGAATACATCTTTAGCTAAGAGGGCAGGTATTCCTGGTTCCCGCCCATACAAGACATGGAATCTAGATATTTTCAAGATCTGGTGATAACAAATCTGTAGGCCATAAGAGCACTGGGTAGTAATTAATCTCAGTGAAGTGGATCAGAAGAGGCCATTTTTCATAGAATGGAGACCAAGATTCCATTTGATCTCTCCACATCCCGTTAGTAGAGATATTATATGGATCCAAGAAATGTTGTTGGGTTCTCATGGAAGTAGCTAGAATTTTGACTACTCTGGAGGTGAATTTCTTTATTATTGTCACAGAGTAGTACTTGAGGACAGCCATGATGAGTCAAAATGTTTTGATGCAAAAATGTGGCTGTGGCCTTGATCATTTGGACAGGGAAAGACACGGCTTCAACCCGCTTAGTTAAGTGGTAAATAGCTGCTAGGATAAATTATTTCCACCAGTAGTCTGTGGGAGAGGACTAACTACGTCTAGGCTGATGGTATGTAACGGTTGTTGAGGTGTACTTGGTTGATAAGGTAACTAGTCTTAAAACTGGATTACTTCTTGCACGTGAGGGAGGCATCCAAGACTTCAACAATAGTTTAATAATTCCTTCCCAATAGTACCGATCCTTAATAGACTCATAAATTTTCTTTGCTCCTCCATGACCTAAGGTGGAGTGAGCTTCCAGGATAGCAGATACACGTTTTAAGGGCCGAAGGTAAGGTGCCATTTTGCCCCCACCTGCTTATACAACTTCCTGTTCTCCACTTTGGTTTTGTGGGAGTGCCAGGGTAATATTTTCTGTATGGGCTCATCCTCATCCTCCCATTCATTGGGGGTAATTAAGAGATCATATAACCTCTCTTCTTTGCTATTATCCAAGTGAAGGTTTGGCAGCCGTGTTAACCCACCAACATTTATGTGAAGGGTTCTAGCACAGTGTTTGATCTTCATGTTGTTAATCTGGAGCTTTAGAGCCCAGTAAGCAAACCAGCCAGTAGGATCCTTCATGTCCTGTAACCATTTCATAGAAGCGTGGTCTGTAATCACAGTAAAGGTGGTCTCATACAGGAAATGGTGGTAGTTCTTTACAGCTAACAGAATGGCAAGGTACTTTTTCTCTGTGACGCTGTAGTTGCGTTCCACCTTTGACAACATCTTACTGAAATAGGATACATTATAATCTACACCAATTTCATCCAAAATGCTAAAATGGCCCCAATGGTGTAGTCAGAGGTGTCAGTAAAAAAGATAAAGGGGTTCCTCATAATTGGGATGCCTCAGGATAGGACGTTGCTATAGCAATTGCTTCAGCATCTCAAAAGCGGCCTTTTGTTCAGCACCTCAATCAAAAAGGGTATTCTTGGTCAATAGGCGAACAAGGGGCTCACTTAGTTGAACGAACTTAGGGATTAACTGATGATAATAATCCATCATCCCTAGAAATACCTGAATATCCCTTAAATTTTTTGGGAGAGGCATTTTTGAGATAGCTTCAATCTTATCTTGGATGGGTTGGATTCCCTCTTGTAAATGGAGTGGTCAAGGAAATCCAGTTTCCGTTAGAAGAAGGTACACTTCAAGGTGGGCACCACTAATGCTAAAAAAGGTACACTTTGAGGGGTTTAACTTGATATTTGACTCATTTAAACGTTAAAACATTCCCTTCAGGTGATCAAGATGTTCTTTAAAGATTTTTGAGAACAAAGCTATGTCATCAAGATAGACAATGATGCAACTTAACTTTAGGTCCTGCAAGATATGGACCATAGCACGCTGGAAAGTTGCAGGTGCTTTGCAGAACCCTTGAATTAGGTAGGTGGCTTGGAATAGACCATCATAGCAAATAAGAGCGCATTTCTCCTGGTCTTGGGGAGAAGGGTCTATTTGCCAAAAGCTGCTAGCCAAGTCCATTGCAGAGAAGCAGTTAGATCTGGAGAGCTGTGCGAGGGCGTCATCAATGCGAGGAATAGGATTGCTAACCTTTTTTGTGAAGTTATTTAGTTTGCGGTAGTCCATGACTACTCAATGACCTCTGTTTTTTTAACAATCAAAAGGGGGAATATCAAGGACTTTGTAAAGGAACTATTAACCCCGCATCTAGTAACTGCTTGAGCTCCATCGTCATCTGATGTTCTTCCACCTTTGGCTTGCAGTAAGATTTTGACCAAAATGTAATTGGCATCACCCACATCAATGGAGTGGCTCCAGCCCTTCATGTGGCCATAGTCAGTATCTGACTTCGAGAATATGTCGCTATATCCTCTTAGTAAAGTATGGACTTTTTCCAGCTCATCTGGGGTCATCTCGTCTGAGATATGGACGTTGGGTAAGGTACATACCAGGTTATCCATGGTAAAGCCCAAATCCGCCATAGAGCCAATGTAGTGGTTATTTACAATGTCCTCCACCAGGATTAATAAAGCCTCTGCCAATCTCCTGGTGTTTTCTTATAACCATGTCCTTGCCAGTGAGGTTTCCCAAAAGAATAGTAATAGGCCTCTGGTAGGCTGGGTCTAGTATCCCAGGCAATACCCAAGGCTCAAAAGGGCTAACACCCTCAAGACTTACTAGGTGCTTCAAATAGTGGTCTAGGATTTGGAGCGTGATTTTTGTGTCAACCACTCGTTGTTCTCCAGAATTAATCAAGACCTCATCTGAAGAATACAAAGGGGTACCTTCCCTAGCATTTACTGATTTAGGCAATCTCTTTTTGTTGTGCCCAGAGGTTAATAATAAAAATTTATATGCTGAACAAGGGTATTCAACCAGGCAAGGGTATCTGTTTTTGCTTAAGATCTTTATTGGATAAGACTAAAGGGACTTCATAGTTGAGTAATGAGAAGAAACCTTGCTTCATGTTAACTATTTCCTCGTACTCAATCATAAACTGGGTATTTATGAGCATATCATAGGTGTTGTTGTCCAAGGCTACTTATGGGGCCAATAAGATGAACTTCCCAATTCGAATGTTAAGGGAAGGATATGCCCCAATGGCGAGGGTATTATTCATGCCTGCGGTTCCAAATTTTCTATTATACTTCAAATCAGGCGCCAACTTTATTTTTAATGAGCTTTAAGGAGATTATGTTAACCGGGGGAGACATTATCCAGGATGGCCATTACCCAGACTTTATGATTGACCACTTCAACCTTGGTGAGTGTTCCTCCAAAGTTAGGAGACAGGGCCATAACCTCCTTGCGCCGGAAAGTGGAGGTTAGTTTACAAGCAGTCTCAGGGTATTTATCAAGGGTAGCTTTCATGGTATGGACTCACTGAAGAGGTCAAATCAAGGCAGCAATAACTGACCGCCATCACTGAAAGTGTCAATATTTGAGAACCCCCTAGAATTTTGGCTGAGGTAATTTTCCTTAGGTATGGTGGTCTTGTCTACTCCTTCATCATTTATCAATCAGGGACCTCCACTTCTGTGGGTGCTCCCAATATGTAGTAACCAACATCATCATAACTCCCCTCAGATTTATCCATAAGGGTATTCTCAACAACTTGCAAGGTTGCAATTAAGTTAGGGGAGACGGCCACATGAGGTTGGGTAGATATCTTTTGACCATATGTCTTTCCAGCAATCCCTTTTATTGTCACAGGGACTAACCTTAAGGCGCGCAACTACCAGCTTGGCTGAAGGGAAATTCACATCAGCTTTTGTGAGCTTGTGTGGGAGCACATTATTGACTGCATTACAAGTCTTAGATCTACCGGAGGGAGTGATATCTGTTTTAAGTTGCACTGAGGGAGAAGGTTTCACAGGGAGGATAGTCACAGGTGGGCTCACCACCAATTTAATAAAGTAAAAAGCTTCTCAATTGTTAAAACTTTAGATTTCACCTCAGCTTCATCTTCTAGCAAAGAATGGAAATCAGCAACGTCTAAAAGAGCCTCTCTTATGTCACAGATGTTTTTTAAGTGGCGTTTCACTGAAATGATATGCCTGGCTAGAGAGGGTTGGGAAGCTAAGACAGTTAACACGGCTGCGATGGCATCATCAAGGGTTATCATTTTAGACGCTGAAAAACTCTTTGCAGCGAGGTAAGGCTGCTCAGCAAAGGCAGTTAGTCAGTTCACCTTAGTACATGCTAAGGCGCATAAAAGCCTGTTTTTCCCTGTTTAGACTCTAATTTGAACTAAATTCATACAAAAGAGCCTCTTTCACCTCTGCCCAGGTATGAATATTATCCATGTAAATCTATCATCTCTTGTGCCAAGAGACTTAAGCAAGTAAGGATGTATTGAATTTTTTGCTTATCAGTTGCGCCTAGAACGGCATAATTGTAAACATACACAAATGAAGCAATTCTCCCCTCACTGGGGGTGTACTTCTTTGAAAGAGGAGGTTTTAATGAGAGCTGCTCAAGCTCTTTAAGACGGTATAAAGCGCTTGCTAGTTGCTTTTCCAGGGCAACTATTCTTGATTCATCTGAAAGGGAAGAGTTGGAGGGTTACTCACTTTTAAAGCCTCCATTTTTATTTAGTTAAATTTTTGGTGTACATGGTCCCCTGTAGTGAGCACCACTTTGTGGGAATCTAATTAATTGTTGGCTTACTGGTGCTGAACGACGGATGAGAGTTATTTTTAGGCAAAACGATCCCATAGGGTAATGATTTAATATATTTCAGCCAATCCCCATTAGATAAAATTATTGCACTTTGGGAGACCCCCGCCAAGCCTATAAAAGGGGGTGGTCCCCGCTTAGATGTTGGCTTTGAACTATACTTGGCCTGAATAGGAACAATTAATGGACTCCTCAAGTTACCCCATGTGTTTAGGGAAATCCGACTGCCTGACTTTATGCTATTTGCCCATATAGTAATCATAAAAGTGTTACCCTGATTTTCAAGGTTTCACCGAGTTTGACCAGGGTCTTTTGGCCAATAGTATCATTATTAATGCTTAAACCGCTCTTATCACAATTGCAAACTTGTAAATGTCCGACATCTCTCCTTTTCAGCCCATTTTGACCCAAAACATACTTTTCTAAAGCCATAAATTAAATGTCTGACAACAACAAATAAATAGTAGATCACCTCAAACTAAGGAAGTCATGAATTTAGTGAATAGTAGACTCTGCTAGAACCAATGAGAATATGGCAGAGCCAAATAGTCTAAGCAAAAGGATCAGCATTGACCAAATTCACTGTTATATTAACAAGATACAAAGATTGAAACTGAGAGGATTATTAGTAGGAAGTGTGAAGCAAAGTGAGGGTATCCGCTATAATATTAAAATTAATAAAGAAGTGTCATTGAACAATTGCTCCATATTTTAATTATATCTATTAAGTGTGTTTGGAGAGCAGGTTATCTTCATATTGCCCATCCTATTGCTCAGTGGGCCAAACCCTGCGCAAACCCTTTTGGTGTATCTCCAATATATAGCCAAAATTATAACTGTGGTGCTCACTACAGGGGGCCATTGGACAACCACAAAACTAAATTTTATCCAGTTACCAACCATGCCATCTCAGTCCTGCACTAAGGGGAATTGTCCCAATCCGTTGTGCTTGCAGAAGCTGCAGAAACAAACTTGTAATGTACACTGTGCTGAAAAAAACAAGAAGAGCACCTTCAGTAGCATGACAACGTTAAAAATCAACTTAAAAGTGTGGCTAGTCAGTTGCGGTTACCTGGAAAGCTGAACAAGCAACTTGCCAATCGCCTGGATGATGCTACTGAGTGACTACACTGTATGGAGTGGAAGTTGAGCCTACCTTTTACCCGCCTCGCCTCCATTGAGAAACAGTAGGACAAAGGGTCACTTGGAGAGGATCATTTTATGATGAATACCAGACTGGATATCCAGCTGAAGAGCTTTTTGCCGATCATGCAGGCATCATGAGATTCTCAACTCATGATGACAGCTTGGGGTATGACTATGTTCTGACCCAACAAACTCCCTATGTGATGGCAGTACTGCCCACCAAGGAAACCTATGGTACACCTAGAGTAGCTAATCAGCTGCATGCCGCTGACCCTTCCAAACCAGCTCCTCACTGAGATTCCAGCTATGAGTCTCAATTAAATACTCAGTACACTCCCAAACTTTGCAGTTATGAGTGGGAAGAGGAGGTCTGCATTGACAAGCTACCTCCATTTAACTGTAATGGAAACATTTATGGATTCTAAACAAATTTAAATTTATGATAGAAGGAGCCCCAGTTTGGCGCAAGGCTAAATTACTGATATCCGCCTAGGATGTTGGAAGTGCTGACCAAGTTACTTGATATCTTCCAGACAGCTCCGCTTCATATCAGGAAGTGAAGGAAATTGTGCTGCAGTTGTTTGGAGGCACTGCCAAGATGTCATGGCGGAAGGCTGAATTTTTGACTATAGGGTTTATTGTAATGAGAACCTAGCTGAGTTTGTAGACTGCTTCACGATGGAAGCTCACATGCTAATAGGGTCAGGCATTCTAGCTGAAGCTGAAGTTGAAGTCGCAATGTTCTCTGCATTGAAGCCATACCGTGAGCTTTACAACGTCATGCCTCCATTTTTACAGGGCGACGTACCCCTGTTTAAAATTGTCCAAATTTTTTGCCATCTATCCGCAACCTTTAATCTGCCCAATATAGAGAATAAACCTACAGCATCAGTCACTGGAGCTTCTTATTTGGGAATTATCCTGCACTGTTCAGAGTCCATCTAGTAACCCCCAGCCTTATTATACTTACGCGCCTCGCCCTCAACTGAGTTACCATCACAGTTTAACAATTGGGCTGGGCCTATCTACGCCGATTACCCATACTACAACTTTTAAGGAGGCCCATCTTACTATAATCGGGGATTCAGGCCCTATGGGGTTAATTGTTTTGATTGCAATCGCCTTGGGAACCTGTCATAAAGGTGCCAATTATCTGGTCCATCATGTACAGCAGGACCAGTACTATCAGGGAAAAGTCAGAGCGGAGTATAGATGGGACTCTCTACCTCCACTATCCCAATCCCTAACGTCCCACCTGAACTTATCACCATATTTGTGGAAATCCCTCTGTACAAAGATACATTCCTATAATAGCATCCAGTTGAAGGGGTGAATGTCTTGACAGGAGTGCAAGCTAAGCCTGCGTCAGAAGTAGGATCTCAGATGCAGCTCAAGCCATACGCTTGTCAAATGTTTGCCCAAGTTTCCCCTGATAAGTTGGACCCATCTGCAGATGCACCTTCCTTGCAAGGAGTAAACATCGCCCTTCTGGTAGACATTATTATCAAAGAATACCCCAAAGTCGTGTGAGGGAATTGTGAGTTCCCTTGGTAACAGATATTCTTTAAATGTCAATGTGTTAAACAGTCAAGATTCATCATGCTCATAATGTACATACTGTGACATTGTTGTAGCCAAAACCTGAGTCCATGCGATAATAGATATAGGTGCCCTGGTCAACATATTCTCCTCTAAGGTGGTAGCAAAGTTGACATAAAAACCTGATGTAGATCATTGCATGGTGTATGGGGCTGCTGGATCATAAAACACGTTCTCAGAAGGGGCGTATAGTGTGCTCCCCTTGCATTTTGGGTCAATAATTGTGGTTTCTCCGGCAATAGTGTTACTAAACAATCATTATGACCTGCTAATTGGAACTTCTTTTATGCGACATTTTGGTGTTTTCATTGACATGATGGAGGCGATATTTGAAATTTTGGGGCAGCGGATTCCAATTTATTTCACCTCCAGTGGAGTACAATAATTCCAGTGCATATGGGATATGTCAACCTCGCCTATAGTGATGGTCTAATTCCAGAGCGCTACCATTTATTAAAGAGGAAAACCTGGGCCCTCCCCAGCAGATATATGAGTATCAAGGGTTGCCTCTCAGAGTTCCTGAGGAGCATCTCACCTGATGGGCTCTTAAGCTGCAGGCTTACATCTTTGAATCCTCCACTGACCTGGAGCAAAACACCAAAAAAACAGATTGCTTACCAAAATTGCCAACCATTGCTGTTACAGTGGATCTATGTGATGTAATGTACAACAAAATTCTCAGAGGTAGATATGGTGACAAACTGCCCCAAGTCATTAAGGTATTAGACAGAATAAGGGTCAATTTGTTCCAGAATAATGGTGGATTGTACAAGCGGATAGGGGACACTACATTGAATATCCCAAGGTCTTCCGCCTGACCAGATATTAAAATGAGCGCACACCGAGCTGTTGGACATGGTGGAGTACATAAGACCTTAGAATTGTTGCAACCTCATACTACTTGGAAAGCATAAATTTTTATGTGCTCAAAATGATTTCCTGCTGCCACCAGTGCCAACTGAAGAAGCCATTCCACCAAAAGACTTTGTACCAGTTAGTGAAACATCACTTTGCTTGACATGCGTTTCTACTGATGTTGTGGAACCCCTACCAACTTGAGAAAACCAGTCCAAGTATATTCTAGTGGCAATTGGCAACTTGACCAAATGGGTTGAGGTTTGGGTAATACATGATCTGGGGTGGTCACGGTGGCTAAGTTTGCGATGGAGTGTATATTTAGCGTCATGGCTGTTTCAGTTCATACTTACTGACTGTTGGATTTTGGGTTTGTTGTGTATCGCTTTGTGCTTAATCCCTCAAAATCCAACACTGGGGTTTGATACCACAAGAATAATAACTATTTTAAGCTTAAACACTTAATAAAATATGGGGTTTTTAAGTTATTGATGCTGCGTGGGGTAAAAAGAGCCAATCCCTCTCAATATATGACTGATAAGTATTTAAATTGTTTTGAGGGTTGTGGGGAATTTGAGGATAGATTTGGGATAGCTTAGACGCATTCTGAATTAGAAAATATGGGATATGCTCCTATCAGATCTAAGGAAATTTGAGGTATTTTTTGGCGACGTGGTATTTGGGAATGAGGTTTTGGGGCAGAATGTACCCATGCAGTAATGTCTTGATGTATTTCAACCAATCACTATTCGATAGAATACTTTCTTCTTGGGGGACCTCCACTACGCCTATAAAAGGGGGTGGTCCCCACGTAGGTGCTTGGAAGGACCTGATTGTGATTGAAAAAATGCCTTTTCAATGGTTGCCGCATGGTCCGTTGTAGGGTCAGAGTAATCTGACTGCTAGATTTCATGTTAGTTGCTCGTGCAGGTTTTGAAATAGTGTTACCCTGATTAATGGAGTTCCACCAAGAATCAGTTAGGGCCTTTGGCCAATATCCTCAAAATTATCATTTTTTTATTTAAATAGCTTTTCAGTTTATTGCAAGCTTTTAAATGGCTGAAATTTCCCCGTGTAGGCTGATTTTGACCCAAGACAATCTTCCTCTGCAGCTGAGAGGGCAAATGTCTGACATCACCCCCCTTAAGAGATGTTGGGTGGAGAATAAGGTTGGAGGAAATGGCAATGTACCCAAATTTTGGTGAACCGGAGGTGAGGGATTTGATTGAGTACTCATCCCCTTGCTTATATGTAATTGATAATGGCCCTTCCCAGATGGACCCAAGTTTCTCCCTTCTAGGGGTAATATGATAATGATAGGAAAGCACCAAGTCAGATACTTGAGAGGAATGAAGGGGGGCTTGGAGCTCATTAGCAGCTTGACCCTCTTTTGTGATGGTCTTCTCTAAGTTGGTCATTTCCTCTGATTGCAACTGTATGATATGTTAAGCTAACTTCTTCATAGCTTGCTAATGATCAGTCTTATCAAGTGAAGATATCTTTCGCAAGTAAAGCTAGAACCCCAAGTTCTTGCCCATACAATACTCTGAAAGGTGACATTTTCAGGATTAGATGATAGCTGATGTGGTACTCCATGAGGGCACTTGGTAAATACTGATCCCAGTGAAGGGAAACTGAAGTAGCCATTTTCCATAATATAGAAACCAGGGTCCCATTGGCCCTTTCCACAGTACCATTAGTCGAAAGTTTTAGGGGGCGGAAAAGAGCTCTTGGGTGCCCATGGAAGTTGTGAGAACCTTTTAAATCGGGAGGTAAATTTTTTACCATTATTGCAGAGCAAAACTTGAAGGCAACCATGTTAGGTAAAGATATAATGGTGGAGGAAAGTGGAGTGTCCTAGGCCATCTGAGCTGGGATAGCCACTGCCTCGACCCATTTGCTAAAGTGATCAATCCCAACCAATATAAATCGATTTCCACCTGTTGTTTAAGTAAGGGCCAACCACATTGAGGCTTATTGTGTGGAAAGGCTGTTGAGGTGTGGTAGGCTGATAATAATACTTTTTTTGAAGTTGGACTGCTTCTTACAGGTTAAACAGGCATCCAAAACTTTGATGATGGTCCCCATGATTCCCTCCAATTAGTAGCGTTCTTTTGCCCACTCATAGGTTTTCTGCACTCCACTATGTCCTAGGAGGGCATGAGACTCCATAATGATAAGTACTCTCTCTGAAGGTTGATGGTAGGGTAACCAGTTCACTCCCCCCACTTTCTTGTATAGATGGCCATTATCCACCTTCATGTTACAGAAATGGGGAGCTAGCATTTTCTGAACATGTTATCCTCATCCTCCCAAGCATCAGAGGTCATTAAAAGATCATGCATCCACTCTGCTTCACTACTATCTATATGAAGGATGGGCAGCCAGTTCAACCCACCGACATTCATGCGACTTGTCCCAGCTCAGTGTACAATGGTCATATCATAGTGCTGGAGCTTTAAAGCCCAGCATGCCAACCGCCCAGTGGGATCCTTCATATTTTGTAACACTTTAAGGAGGCATGGTCAGTAATCACTTTAAATGAGGTCCCATATAAGAAAGGGCGATAGTGTTTAACAGCAATAAAGACAGCCATGCATTCCTTTTCAATGACGCTATAGTTGCGTTCTGCCTTTGAAAGCATTTTGCTGAAATATGAAATGGTGTGATCAACCCCATGCTCATCCAGTTGGACCAAAGTAGCTCCAACTGCATAATCAGAAGCATCAGTAAACAGCATAAAGGGTTTACTATAAATAGGGTGCTGCAGAATTGGCCGTTTCTGCAGTAGCTTTTTTAGTGTTACAAAAGCAGCTTGTTGTTCCACTCCCAAATGGAAAGGGGCGTTTATAGTTAGAAGGCGTATGAGGGGCTCACTGAGCTGCGCAAATTTGGGGATGAATTGATGGTAGCACCCCATCATGCCCAAAAACACCTGAATATCATGGAGGGTTTTGGGGGCAGGCATCCTGGATATCGCCTTGACCTTATCTTGGAGAGACTGGATCCCATCTGAAGAGATGGCGTGCCCAAGGAAATCTAACTTCTTTTGGAAGTATATTTGGAGGGCTTCAGCTTAATGTTAGAGGCCCGCAACCATTGGAAAACTTCTTTTAAATGAGAAAGGTGCTCATTAAAGGTTTGGTAAAAATGGTGATATCATCTAGATATACAATCACGCAACTAAGCTTTAGGTCCTGCAATTTGTGGTCCATGGCTCGTTGGAAAGATGTGGGTGCATTGCACAGCCCTTGTGGTAATCGGGTAGGTTAGAAAAGACCTTCACTGCAGATAAGCGCACACTTTTCCTGGTCTTGCTGAGAAAGGAACGTTTGCCAGTATCCCCTATCCAAGTCCATGGTGAAAAAGAATTTAGACCCAGAGAGTTGGGCCATAGTGTTATCGATTTGTGGGATGGGATAGCTGTCTTTCTTGGTGAGGTTACTCAGCTTGAGGTAGTTTATAACTACTTGATGGCCACCATTATTCTTTTTTATGAGCAAAAGTGAAGATGACCAGGGACTTTGAGAAGGCACCAGTAGCCCCGCGTCCAGCAACTGTTTAAGCTCCGTCCTCATCTGGAGCTACTCAACTTTGTTTTCCAATACAGCTTGGATAATTTAGCTTGGAATCACCAACAACAATGGTGTGGCACCAGCCCTTCATATGCCCATAGTCAGTATCAGATTTGGAGAAAATGTCACTATAGGACTCCAGTAAGGAATGAACTTTATTAAGTTCAGCATGAGTTAGCTCCTCATAAAGCTTCACGTTGGGCAAAGCGCAGACCATTTGGTCAGTGGGTAGTCCCATATCTAGCATAGACCTGATATACTGGATTTGGTGGATGTCATCAATGGGAAGTAACAGGGCTTTTCCAATCTCCTGATGCTTTTTTACAACCATGTCCTTGTTAGTGAGATTCTACAGAAGAAGATTAATAGGTCACTGGTAGGCAGGGTCTATGATACCTGGCAACACCCAAGAGACCAAAGGACTTATTCCATCAATGCTTGTTAAGTGCAAAAGGAAGTCTCAGGAGGTTTTCATAGTAATTTTGGTGTCTATCACCTTTTTTTCACCTGCTTTGAAGACTACCTCTTCTGATGCATACAATGGTATACCCTCTGAACCATCCACAGTCAGGCAGCTTTTTTTGTGTTTCTGCCTGATGTGGTATAAATAAGGGTGAGGGCGGAAGAAGGTTACTCAACTATGCGTGTATATTTCTTCTTCTTAGGCTCATCATTTGTAAAGACTAGTGGAATCTCGTAATTTAGAAGGGAGTACTCCCTGTTTCATATTAATGATTCCATCATACTCAATCATGAATTTATTACCAAAGCAAGATCGTAGGCGTTGGTTTTTAAAAGCCACCTCAGGACCAAAAAGTAGGAGCTTCCCAATTCGTATGGATAGAGAAAATTAGGCTCCAATAAGCTCGAGTATTGTTAAGCCCTGCAGTTCCATATTCTTGGGAATAGTCCATATCAGATGCCATTTTGATTTTCTTAATGAGCTTAGAAGAGATCACGTTCACTGGAGCACCCATTCAAGGATGGCTAGAATGTGCACTTTATTGATAACAACCTCTACATTGGTTATGGTGGCACCAAAGATAGGGGGAGGGCAAGGACCTCCTTCAAATGGAGAGTTGAAGCAAGGCGTTTAGCCATCACAGGGTAGTTGTCTTTGATATATTGGAGGGTATGCACCTGCTGGGTAGATCGTATCACTGTCCTAATAAGCTGGTCTGCATCACTAGCGGTTTTGATCACCTCTGAAAATCTCAACAACTGTTGAAGGTAGGTTCGTTGTGGTATTATGGCAATATCAATTCTTTCTGGCCTCGACCTATCCAGGACTTGCACTTCCATTGGGGCTCCCAAAACATAGTAGCCTGCGTCTTCACCACCCCCCTCAGACTTGTCATCTGAGGGATTGTCAATGCAAAACACCGAGTTACTAAGAGGGGGAGAGAAACCGGCTTAAATTTCTCACAGGGGAGGGCTTTGTCACTTGCATCTACCCTTTTGACTTTTGAATGGAGCATCGTGGCTGTACCAACTTTATGGGTAGATGGTGGAAGTGTGATGACTTTAACAGTTGCCTTAGTAGTGATAGGCATGGACTGCCCCATTCTAGCAGGTTTTGAACTAGAAGCAGCCTGAGTTGAGGCTAATGGGGATTTAGGCAGCGGCTTATGAAGGTGTGAGGTGTAATTCATCATAGTAGATCGCTCAGCAAGAGAGGTACCAGGAAAATTGATAATTACCTTCTTAGGTTGATCTTTTGAACCTGAAGCTGGGGAGAGCGCTGCCCCTTAACTGCTAGTTTTTGGTTATCATCAAATGGTGGAGAAGTATTAGGTCGTTGCAGCTCTGCAGCAGCTAGGTTTCAGTGGCATACAGCCATAGAAGAGGCTGAGAAGGTCGGAGTTGCTTCCCACTTTGGTATGTCTTGCAAAAGTACCAGTTCATAAACGTCAGCTACTTCTAGATGTGCCTCTTTGATATCCCATGCAGTTTGGAAGGTATGTTCGACTGTGGAGATATGCATTGCTAAAGAGGGGTAAGATGCCAAGCTAGCCATGATAGCTGCAATAGCATCATCTATAAGGAGCAGTTTGGCCAACAACAGAGGTTGAGCTTTGCTATAAAAACGCTCAACAGGTGAAAGGATTGCTTCACCCTCTTGCAGGATAAGGCACATAAAGGCCTATTTTTGCCGTTGTGAGCTCTGTTTGAACCAAACTCGTCAATCAGCGCTTGTTTGACTTCCGCCCAGGTGGTAAGTGTGGTCATTTGAGGAACCATGATCTCCTGAGCCATTTTATTTTATATAGGGGAAGATGTTCCTGGTTTTTGGTGGTCAGTCGCTCCTTCCATCGCAGATTCATAAACATAAAGGAAAGAGGCGATACTGGCCTCACCAGGAGTGAACCTGTCTCAGAAGGGAGGTTTAAAAAGGATAGGGATTTGGGAATTGTGCTGCTCAAGCCTTTTGAGGTAAGACAAAACACTGGGTAGTTAGTTTTCTGGTGTAACTAGCCTGGGTACCAGATTTGCAGTCATTTTGATGGTATAGAGATGCCCCTTGTAGTGAGCACCACTTGATGGATTTTGGGTTGGTTGAGGCTCGCTTGGTGCTTAATCCCCCAAAATCCAAAAATGGGGGTTTGATACCACAAGAATAATAAATATTTTAAACTTAAACACTTAATTTGTACTGGGGTTTTTAAGTTTATTGATGCTGCGTGGGGGTAAAAGAGATCCAATCCCTCTCAATATATGACTGATCAGTATTTTAACTGCTTTAAGGTTCAGGGGGAATTTGATGATAGATTTAAAAAACTTAGATGCATTCTAAATTAGGGAATATGGGATAAGCTCCTATCAGATCTAAGGAAAATTGAGGTACTTTTTAGTGACACAATATTTGGGATGGGGTTTTGGGGCAGAATGTAACTGTGCATAATGTCTTGATGTATTTCAACCAATCACCGCTCAATAAAATACTTTCACCTTGAGGGACCTCCATGTCATGAAAAAGCAGAAGAAGTTTCGACTGGCCTGTCAATTGGGATGCGTGAGCACCCAAAAAGCAAGCCAGAAGGCCAGAGGCATTGTTGCATGTATGACATTGTATGGAGCCATGAATTGGTAAATGATAAGTCGTTGATGTAGGGCAATTGTGAATAGCAACCCAAAAATGAAATAAATGGAGACAAACCCAAGCACGAGGGATCTCACTGCAAGGGATTGTACCACAGGGATAGTTTCTTCAGTGTTACCAGTAGGTGGGTTCAATACAACTGAGGAGACAAGGGGGCAGATCCTTGCTTTGAAAAGGTGGATGTAAGGCCACAAGATCCCATTATATTGATGGCGGATAGTTGAATTAAGGGGGTTAAATTGCCAGAAGTATCTGTCTTGCTGTATCAAGTTGACGATGGTGGGAGTCATAGTAATCATCAAAACTGGTAAAGCCCATCTGGTAAGAACTGACAGGCCACCAGATTAAAGCCATTGGGAATGTGGCCAGAAGGATATCAATAAAATCAAAAATTGATAGTTTTTATCAGCAAATTTTATTTAAAAGAAAGTGAAAAAATCGACCAACAATCTTCTCAGTGTGTTACAACTTCTTAAATAGTGGTCAATTGATGCAGAAACAAGCTAGTATCGGGTCCCTCAAGTTTGACCTATTTGGCGAACTTTTTGGAGAGGGGGGCAGTTAATTTAATGGGAACCCACATCAAAGGATTTGGCGGCAGGCTGAGTCACTGTTGGTTTTACCTCGAATGCCTGAACTGAGGCTTGACTGTGTTTCCATTGGTTGGTGTGATGGCGTCTGACCCAACAAGCAACTGGAATTCCCCAGGGCCACCCACGTAGGGGCAGTCCCAATTGGTTGGAAATGGGTTTGGGATGCCCAACCTGCACGTGCCCAGTCACTGGGCCTTTTGTTTGGTCAAGAGAGTTACATCAGCCACAACTCCAAATTTGCCAGATAGAGGTTATGAACTGTCATTAAAGGTTTCTGATGATACTATTTGCACGTTGGGGATCATCCCTGACGATTTTAAGAGGGGATTAGCTTCAGCAATTGTACTACTTGCTGAATCAAAACTGTTGGCGATTATGGCCAATGATTTGATCTTGATCTCTTTTCGACTATGTGGGTTCCAATTGTCAGGCTTGATTGTCATCAGTTCCAGACCAACGACTTCTATTCGGTGATCTTGGTGCAGATTTTTAATCTGGTGGACAAGTTTGGCTGAGATGAGCATGGGTACCAGGGGAGGTTTATTAAGGGGAGAGATGTTACCCAGCGCTCATCTACCATGTGGGCGAGGTCACCCTGGGTGACGAGGGTAAAGCTACCCTCTTCAGATCCTTTTCATTTGGAAATGGAAAGATCGCCTTATCCATGCACAGGGGATGTGGCCAAGGACTTACATTATCCTTTTCTTTTTCCAAAGGAAGGGCGCCATCGCTAGGAAACTGCATGAGGCCCCCATTTTTGTGCACTTTGGGCAATTTGATTGCCACTATGGTTGTAACTTTTTTTGAGGGGGAAGGGAGCGTAGGGGTGGGACTCATGAAATTCCTCAACCAGTTCCCTGCTGTTAGCGCAATTGCAGGTCTTGACCAAACTGTTCTCATAGGCTGGATAACCTTTTCAGGCTATGAGGTACTGAATAAACATTCATGACTTACAGGAAGGTAAGATATTCTCCATTTTTGCCTCCTCCATATTCTTGATCACAAAAAGCTCAGGATCTGTTGGAACAGTCCCTTTAAATGGGGACAACAGTGAAACATGGAAGATGGGATGCTGTTTCCAATAAGCTGGTAGTTTTAACTGGAACGCACCGTTGCCCAAGTCTTCCTCCATCAAGTGCATACCTGAATGCTTACTTGCAAACTTTTGGGAGGGTACCTGCATTCTCAAATGGCGCATATTGAGCATAACATAGGAGCCCACCGTTATATTATGACCAGGGAGTCACTTACAATATGAAAACCGCTTGTAGTCATCAATAGCTTTAGTGAGGTGCTCCCACACTAAGGATTGAGTGGACCTAATATGGTCAGCATGATGCATGGCAGCTTGGACCTTGGGATACAAGCAGGGTCTGACCAAAAAGGAGGGATTATATCTGAGCGTCGCTTCATAAGGGGAAAACCTTATGGAAGCGTGAATCCCATTGTTGTAGGCAAATTGAGCAAGGGTAAAGTCGTTAGCCCAGGTGTCCTGTGCGGCTGCAGCATAGCAACACAGGTATTGTTCTAAGACTTGGTTAACTCGCTCATTTTGACCATCAGACTGGGGATAATATGCCATGGAGCAACAGGGGGAAATCTTTAAAATGAATAGAAGTTCACTCCAGAACTGTGCTGTGAACTGTGAACCATGGTCGCTGATGATCTCCTGCGGGAGACCAAACATTGAAAACACATGGCGCACAAAGAGATGAGCGGTTTCTTCCGATGTAATTATGGAAGCATAGGGAATAAAAAGGGAAAACTTGGTGAAACGATCAACCACCACCATCACCGCCGTGAACCTGTTAAACCTGGGGGGTTGGAACTAAAATCCATGGAAACCAATGTCCATGGACCCTCCACCTGTTGCAAGGGGTGTATAAGGCCATTCCTTCCTGAGTGATCCAACTTAGCCCAAGCACAAGTAACACAATTGGCGATCCAGACCAGAAATCCTTAGTCAAACCTTCCCAATTGTAAGTCCTCTTGATCAAATCAATGCATTTCTTATTGCCTGGATGGCCAATTGTGGGAGGTTCATGATGCGTGAAAAATACCTCAGCGCTGAAGAGAGGGGGAACCCAAATTTGTGACCTAAAGTAAATGAGGCCCTCCACTAAGGAATACAAGGGGTGTTTATGATTTTGGAGGGATGGTTGCTTGAATAACTCCACTCCTTTTGGGGAAGGTCATTTGGGCTGCTAAGACTGTGCAACTAGAGGGGTGTCAGGAGCAAGGGCGACAGAAGAGACAATGGGGGGAACAATCAATAAGACTTGAGTGGTGGGGATCATGGTAACGAGGTCCACTTCATCTGGGTCTGAGGGACAGTGGCCAGGTTGCAGCTAAGAAAATTAGGAAGTACATTAGGTGCTCCTTTTACAAATTTGTATTTAAAATTAAAACTGCACAAGTCCCAATAGGTGCAAGCTTGCTGATGCACAAATTTCTAGGGTTTATGGAAGTATAAAAGAGCTTGATGATCCGTACACACATTTAACTCATGCTGGGCACCCTGTAACAGGTACCTCCAATGAGTCAATGCCCATGCTACGGCTGCCAACTCCTTATTGTATATGGCCTAGGATTGCTCTGTAAAGGAAAATATTTTGGAAAAGTAGGCGACCAGATGTTCCAAGCCATTGTGCTCCTGGAGCAGAACTGCCCCCACTGCCACTGATGAGACATTGCATGAAACAATATATGGCTTGGCCAGATCCACATGTTTCAAAATGGGGGGAGATAAAAACACCTCTTTGTTTGATTCACACGCCTGCTGGCACTCAGGTAAAACAAAAAGGCACATTCTTGCCTATGAGGGGGTGGAGCGGGGCAGCTAACTGGGAAAATTAATTTAGGAAAATAATGTTACTCAAGAAACTCCATAATTGGTTCTGGGTTGTCAGAGTTGGCCATTCCCAGATAGCATCCAACTTATTGGGAGGAATCTCGTAGCCATCCTTAAGGACTGGGTTCCCAAGAAAGGTAACTTCCTCCATATAGAAATTGCATCTAAAGGGTTTGACAAACAAGCCCACCTTGTGCAAAACCGCCATGACCACTTCCAAGTCTTTATCGTGTTGTTTGGGAGTTGGGGAATAAACCAAGATGTCATCTATATATGCAAATGTGCAGGTGAACTGGAGGTCGCCAATTACACTGTCAAATATTTGTTGAAATGTAGTGGGCACATTCTTTAACCCAAAGAGCATTACATGGAATTGAAAATGCCTCACTTCATTCAGATCGCAGTTAGCCATTCTTGCCCTTCCATCACCCAAATCTGGTTGAAGGCAATCTTGTAGATCCAGCTAAAACTCATGAGATTTTGTTATTGCTTGACTGATAGTCTGCTCCAGGGGCAAAGGGAAGGTATTGTGAACCGTAACTTTGTTTAAGTGTCCATAATTCATCATGGGAATCTAGGGAACCATCAGCTTTTTGGTGAATACAATGGGAGATGCAACTGGCGATGTCTCTTTAAACAACCACCTTTTTAAGCATATCATCTAACCAAGTGTTAAGCGCACCCTCCTCTTCTGCTGTGTGTGGATACAATGGACAGTTGATATTCAACAGCTGCACCATCATCCTAAATCCCAGGTCAAAAATTTTTGTGAAGAGGCAGATGATCCACCTTTTTGGAATCAAAGATACTTCAATAGCGCATTAATTCTTTGGTAAAGTCAGACGGAAGGCCCGCAGGGAAAATGAGGTAAGTAATAGAGCTGCAGACTTGAGTTTTTTTAAGGGTGTCGACTAAAGAAATTCCCCCTCCAGTAGATCATTAATAAATGACAACATGTTTGACTCCAGGTGGATTTTAACATGTTGTCAGAACCACCATCCAACCCCAAAGATTATAAGGAACACTAAGTTTGGCATTGCAAAAACTGATCACAAAAACTTAATTGGTGTACTAAGAAAGGTACTGGCTGACAGACTATATATGATGTCTGGGAGGCTTAGGAGGCCATCATCACCAAAGGACCTACATCCATGTCCATATCCAATTGTTGGGCTAACTTGATGCTTATATAATTACCTGCGGCTTCAGTATCCACCAAAGCCTCCAAGGAGACGTGGTGAGATCTGATACTAATCTTCATAGGTAATAAGAAATAAGCAAAATTTTATTTAATGGTAGATTCGGTCATTTCTGTTGACTGAAGAAATGGCAGGCAAATTGGGGAGAAGGTTGGGGCCTTTTCTGGAGCAAAGTTGGGAAGAACAAGGGCTTAGGAACCGGCTTCCTCCATCTGGGCTTTTAGTGACTCATTTATAGGTGAACCATGATAGCCTAGCCCCAACACAGAGGTAGTGATTGGCTCTGAGGCCTGTAATAATATTGGTTCTATGGTAAACACTGCATCTGCGCCGTCGTTGGGTAGTCCTATCATAAAATTTCCCCTTGATAGCAGGAAGTATGGTGAGGAGAGGCGGAGATAGTGGTTGCAGCATTACATATTTGATCCACCATTTTTTTCAAGGTGGACTAAACCTCGTGATGAGCAGAAACTGAATCCAACCCTGATCTAGAGATTGCCTGAAGCATATCATTAGAAATATCCAGTGCGGGAGACTTTTTGTGGAAGATAGAGATCAAAGAAGCCAAGCTAGGGTCTTCAGCCATAGTAGAAAGCAACTGTAATAAACAGTCCAAGCATGACACAGGGGGTTTCAAAGAAGCAATATGATGGCAATCAGCGAGGTAGGGTTCCCCACTTGTAAAGAAGAACGCAGAAGTCCTCATACCCACTGATGGGCATCCCCTTCTACCACGTCCAACAAAACAAACCCTTGTTGGACATGGGATAATGCAGCGTCTTTGTTGAGGGCAATTGCAGAATGCATTTGCACCTCAGCGAGGGCGTCAAGAATCTGGTTCACAATATCTTGGGAAGGAACACATGAAATTCCTTCTTAAATATTAGGTGGGGGATAGGTAGTAATCCACAAAGCTCTGCTGGCCTGGAGGAGTTTCTCTGATGTATAGCGGATACTACCTATAAAATTGGCAAATGACCAAATGAACAACAAAAAGCAGACTACTGACTGCACATTCATTTGTTAAAGGGTAATGTCATGTACCCATGACATCATAGTGGGGGTCAACCCCAAGGACAAGGCTGGGCGCTTGGAGGCCCAAAAGGTTAAGCTACAGGACCTCCCAGACCTGAAGCACACCCTAGACCAGCGCTGGGTAAGGGCAAAATATGCTCAGGTTGGTCCTAATGGGGTGCCAAATGCCCAGCCCCTGACAGTAGCTCAAGCGCTAAACGAACTATCTACCATATTAAGGTGGATGGTTCAGTTCGCTTAGTTTCAGAATAAGGGTTCAAAACCCATTCCAGCTATGAGATAACGCGTTTGGGTTGAATCCAACTTCAGTCAATAACTCGAGTGAGGTCAGTTTCAGCCTATTTTACTAACTCAGATGGAAGTATCACCCTATTGGTGAGTCGCTGCTTAGGCCCACTGCAGCATAACCCCAATTTCCCCATCTGAGTTTAGATGCATTTTTCCTGACCAACATTCCTTGTTGGTCAACTTCCCAAATAAACCTTTACCCCATATACCGTTTTATTTTATGCTTTTTAACAACCCTGTTTGCAAACCTCTTCAAGGAGGTCTAGCACTCCATTAACCTTGCCATCCTAAACACAATCTGACTCTCACCTCGCGCACCGTTGGTCTGCCCAGGTACCCTCCAACCTGGGTCATTTACCCCTTCCCTCCATGTGCACCATGACAATTTTGGCTGGTTAATTCTAGCATTTCTCTGCTTAAATTATTATTTCTCTAGCACCCTCTGCTGGGCAATAATTAATTTGATTCTAACGGCTAGTTCCCTGGCGTTGGTCTTGTGCACCAAGCACTTCCCTAAAGAGAACTGGAGAGTTATAGACACTCTCCTAACAGGCAACCACTGTGGCGCCCACCTCAAAGAGAAGGGCGGAAGTGGCAGGATTCAATGGTTGGTCAATTATGTCACGAAAACAGCAGAATAAATTTAGACCAGCTTGCCAATCAGGATGCGTGAGCAACCAAAAGCAAGCCAGAATGCCAGAGGCATTGTTGCATGTATGACGTTGTATGGAGCCATGAATTGGTAAATGATAAGTCGTTGATGTAGGGCAATTTTGAATAGCAACCCAAAAACGAACCAAAATGGAGATAAACCCAGACACGGGGGGTCTCACTGCAAGGGATTGTACCACTGGGATAGTTTCTTCAGAGTTACCAGTAGGTGGGTTCAATACAACTGAGGAGACAAGGGGAAGATCCTCGCTTGGAAATGGTGGATGTAAGGCCACAAGATCCCAGTATAATGATGGCGGATAGTTAAAATAAGGGGTTAAATTGCCAGAAGTATCTGGCTTGCTGAATCAAGTTGACGATGGTGGGTGTCATAGTAATCATCAAAACTGGTAAAGCCCATTTGGTATAAGGACTGACAGGCCACCTGGGAAATTCCATCAGGACTTTGGAAAGAAGGATATCAATAAAGTAAAATTGATAGTTTAGGGCAGAAATTTTATTGAAGGAAAATGAAGAAAAATAGACCAACAATTTTCTCAGTGTGATGCAACTGATTAAATAGTGGTCAATTGATGCAGAAACAAGCCAGTATTGGGTCCCTCAAGTTTGACCTAACTGGCGAATTTTTTGGAGAGGGGGGCAGATAATATCAATGGGAACCCACATCAAAGTATTTGGCAGCAGGCTGAGTCACTGTTGGTTTGACCTCGAATGCCTGAACCAAGACTTTACTGTGTTTCTGTCAGTTGGTTGATGGCAATTGGCCTGACAAGCAATGGGAATTCCCCAGGGCCACCCCACGTAGGGGTGGTCCCAATTGATTGGAAACAGGTTTGGGGTGCCCAACCTGCCCATGCTTGTTGCTGGGCCAATCGTTCAGTCAAGAGAGTTACATTGGCTGCAACTCCTGATTTGCCAGATAGAGGTTATGAACTGTCACTGATGGTTTCTAATATACTATTTGCACATCAAGGATCATCCCCAATGATTTCAAGAGGGGGTTAACTTTAGCAATCGCACTACTGGCTGAATTAAAACTGTTGGCAATTCCAGCCAATAATTTGATCTTTGTCCCTTTTTGACTATGTGGGTTCTGATTGTTGGGCTTGATTGTCATCAGTTCCAGACCAATCGACTTCAGTTCAGTGATCTTGGTGTAGATTTCTCTAATCTAGCGGACAAGTTTGTCTGAGGTGAGCATGGGTACTGGGGAAGGAATCCAAAGAGGTAGAGATGTTACCCAGCGCTTGTCTACCATGTGGGCGAGGTCACCCTGAGTGATGAGGGGTACAGCCGCCCTCTTCAGACCCTTTTTATTCAGAAGGAATGGGAAGATCGCCTGATCCACACTCAGGTGACGTTCCTCAGGACTTACACTCCGCCATGCCTATAAAAGGGGGTGGTCCACGCATAGGTGTTTGAAAGGACTTGATTGTGATTGGGGATGTGCCTTCTGATGGTCGCCCCACAGTCCATTGTGGGGTCAGAGTAATCTGACTGCTAAATTTTATGTTAGTTGCCCGTGCAGGTCTTGAAATAGTGTTACTCTAATTAATGGGGTTTTACCAAGAATCAGCCAGGGTCTTTTGGCCAATATCTTTAAAATCTTCCTTTTTTTATTCAAATAGCTTTTCAGTTTATTGCAAGCTTTTAAATGGCCAACATTTCCCTTTGTAGGCTGATTTTGACCCAAGACATTCTTCCTCTGCAGCTGAGAGGGCAAATGTCTGACACTGACAATGGGACCAACTTCACCTCTCACATTTTATCTAACTCAATGAACCAATGGTCATCTGTGGGGTTCTAATTATCCCATATCACCAGGAATCTGATGGTATAATCAAATGGATCAATGGAAATTTAGTGAATATACTCTGGAAGCTGGTAATGGATAGAACTTCTTATTGGAGTTCCCTTCTGTTCATAATTGTCTTTGACTAAAACATCAGCTATCACTTGGCAACAAGGAAAAGTCCTTTCCGGTTACTATATGGATGGCACCCAGCTCTACCCGCACTGCTCTATGCCTGCATGGAAGTTACTGGTGGAATGGATCCTCAATGCTACTTGAGAAACTTAACAAAGTTGCTGATCAAACTGCAAACCAAAGTGTACTTGTTCAGCTTAGCTAAGAAGATAAAAAATCAGGCTGCCAATTAGGTATGATATAGCAGGCTATCTCAGTTCAAAGATGGGGACATGTTTCTATACTATGACCAACACAGGTTTGGTTGTAAGTACAAATTGGTAAACATCTGGATTGGCCTGTTTGATATAACGAGAAAAATGATGTGGATGCTTATACTATCATAGAACCTGCAAGCGGTCAGAACATTAACAGAGTGCACAAAAAGTTCCTTTGGGTATATAAACAACAGGAGACTTATTGTTCAGTCAAGGGGGTAATTTCATAGTTCTTATATGACTGGACAATAATCCCTAGATAGTCACAGCAGAATGGGTGATATTGGTCAAACCAATTAGTTTAATAATATGGATGAAGATTGCCTCAACATAAGGTGATAGGGTTATTTGAGCTTCTGTAATGAATGAAAATGTCCCAGTTTTAACCACCATCTTGTCTTAGGATTGGCGGATGGAAGCCAAAAGCTTGTTTGATATGAGGTTCCCTTGAGGTAAGTGTTTTGACTCATCATACTCACCAATTCAATCTCAGATTTAGGGAAATTTGGAAAATGAGAAAGACATACACAGGTAAGCAAGGATTCAACCCCAAAATTAGCCTTGTTTTATTTATTAACAAAAATAAACAAGCTGATTAATTTAATCCTGATTACATAGGGCACTATGCAAACAACACATGAAAAAACCAGAGTATTTGGGGGATCAGTTCACCACAAAATCTCAACTTTTTTATTAAGGATACAAAATTAGGTTCACTGCAGGATACCAGGTAAGACAAGGCAAGAGCATCCCTGAGGCCACCAGAGAGACTCACGCAAGGGTGGGAAATGACAAAGAGAATTCAGAACTGAGTTCAGAATTGTGCAAGCCTGACCTTTTAAGGCCGCCCTTCTGGGGAGCCCCTCTGCTCTTTTCTTTGTGCCCTAGGAGCATAAAGAATAGCTTGGGAGGGGCACAGCCTAGCGCCAAGCCTGCATGAACCTCAAACCCCCAAAATAGCATTTTGACTTGATATTTTGATTTTCAAATCTTGAGTAAAAATGCAACAATCAGTGTTGGGATCCTCTCTTTATTGGAGGAAGCCCTTACTAGGGGTCACAACCCACCTACAGGTGGATGTCAGATTGGGCTTCCCATTAACTTGGGTTGAGTCTAATCCAAAGTATTGGGGATCAGCCCCAAAAATTAAATTATGATTTAGTTTAAATTTTACACTGGTGACTAATGCCAAGGATGTCAAAACTCAATCAGGCCGTGAAAATTTCATTTCAGTGCTCACGCCCCAATCAATTTGCCTTTTTAGACCACTTGTGAATTATGCCAAGGATGGTCCCACTCCCCTTGTAATATTATTCATATATTTTAATTGTTGTCAGCAATTAACGCTGAGACTTTCCAATTCCTTTCCTTCCCAATCCATTGAGGTCCTATAAATACCTCAAGGATCATTATAATAAATTCACTGTTTCTCACCTATCTCTTTTCCGTTTTTAGCTTTACTTTGGGCCTTAATGGCCTATTAACTCACTGGGCACTTTGGGGCCCTGACAATACTGGGTCAGGTTGGAGTTCCTCCCCCAAAGTCCCAACAATCAGTTCAATCTGACCATTACAGCTTCAAACAAATATTTAGCGGATTGCATTCAGATCAGTTGATAAGGCAATGTCAATGTATGATAAATAAATAGTAGATCGCCTCAAACTAAGGCAATCATAAATTTAATCAATAATAGACTCTGCTGGAACCAATGAGAATATATAAGACCTAATTAGTCTAAAGCAAAAGGTCAGTTTTGACCAAAGTTACAGATATATAAGCAAGATACAAAGATTGAAACTGAGAGTATTATTAGTAGGAAGTGTGAAGCAAAATGAGGGTATCCACTGAGTTATATTATAATTAATAAAGAAGTGTCATTGGAGCAATTGCTCCATATTTTATTTATATTTAGTAAGTGTCTGGATGACTTGTAATATTAATATTGTCAATCATATTGCTCATTGGTCCTAACCCTGTGCAAACCCCTTTGGCTTATTTCTAATATATAGCTTAAAAAGATAACAATAATATTAAAAATTCAATAATACTTGATACCTTAACTTGGAAGTGTTTTTTTGTCAAACCTTGTTTAACACTTGTAAGGTCATTGCTTGGCAAATCTGTTACCTAGCAAAATGCTTGGATATTATGTTGAAATAAAGTTTTTTTAAATGCTAGTATAGTATGCCCGGGAAGAGCTTTGACTGGTAAGCTCAAACTTGTAAAGTATATAAATTTAAGGCTGGTAGCATAGATGTAGAGTTATTAGATTAATGAGAATTTAACAAGATATAAAATATCTGAGTACTAAAACAAAATATTGTTATAGTTAGTGAAGGTATATCCAATACCCTTTTAGAAAATTTCAACAATTTTAGAAATAATAAAAGGCATGTCCTTTTAGAATATATAACAATGAGAAATAGCTTGATCATTACACAAGGAATAACCTGTTCACATTGTTTTACCAACTTTGAAAAAGTAGAGGGTTCTCAATTCAACCTGTATTTTTCTATGTTTGTTTGCACACAACTCTAAAACTACTAGACCAAATTGGATGAACTTTTAAAAAAAAGAGGATGCTCCAACTTAGATTCCATTTTACTTTTGTGAGGATTGGTCCAGTATCTGACCATCAATTTAGTGTATATATTAAAATAGACCAGAAGCAATACACTTTAACTGAGACCAGTTCATTGCCAAATAAACTTAATTCTGGCATTGGTGGAACAATAGCTTCATATTTATTTTCTAAATATAGCATCATTTTTTAGGTGAAATTTGATAGGTTTACAGTAATTAACCTATTGACTTAAGTAAGTAAACACCAAACTTCATAGTAAAACCATTGAATATATGAATCAGCTAAAAAACCACCAACCACTTAACCAAAACTAACTGAACCCTTTGCATCAACCAATCACCAACTGTATACAGAAACCTGTGAGCTTATTGAATTAACCAAATGACCATCAACTGTTTATCATGGCCAATGGTGCTAATGAATTGATTAAATCACTATCTGCTTACTCAAAATCATTGAGCCTATCAAATTTACCAAATAACAACAAACCACTATCCCAAATGATATAAAGACTACTATTATATTTTGGTATCATTATTGTTCTATATATAATTTTTATTTATCTTTTTATAATTAATAATATGAAAACAGTCTAAGGTAGTTTCTAATATCCATAAAAATTTATGCCAAGTTTGGTTATTTTAGTAAATTTTTTATGAGATACTATATATAATACATATACAATTGGTTTTATTTTTATATAGAAACTAGCCGTTTACCCGTGCTTCGCTACGGTGTCTATGAAATTAAATATTTTCAATCTATTAATTTAGATTTTATATTTTAGACAAACAAAACCACTCAGCCAAATCTAATTGCTCAATCGAATCAGCCAAAAACCACCAACCACTTAGGCAAACCTAACCGAAATTATCAAAACAACCAATACTAATCACCCCTGAAAGCAGGGGAGGATATCCCAGTGGTAGAATAGGGACCTCTACCGCTGCCTCCCCGAGTTCGATTCCGGTACAGGAACTTTGGGTAAGGGACAATTATGACTGTTGACGTTGCGCACCAATCCCCGAACCAAGATAACAAATAGCAAAGGCGGTCCATGGTGTTCCTGGCCTATCATGCGCCGCGCATGGAGGTTTTACGGATTTTATCATCCTTTCCCATTCATTTGATTTCCCATTAATCGGTGCGGTATCGTCCCTAGGTCGGCCCACCTCGAATAAAATTAAAATTAATCACCCCTCAAGGCTAAACTGTGTCCTATCGATTCAAACAAAACCCATCAACCACTCGGCCAAATGAAAACCTATCAAATCAATCAAATAACATCAACCTGCTACCCGAAACATCTCTTTATACTTAAAATCATTGAGCATGTGACATATCTTCCAAACTACTAAACCAACTTCTACTTAACTTACCAAAAGTATTTTATTAATTAGGTGAACCAAATTAGGCAGGTTTTTAAAATTTATAAACCTATCATCCAGATACCCATGCTTCGCTACAGTATTTAAAGTTTATCAGATGATAAGCTCACATTGTAGCCTATAGGCTGTGCCAGCACTACTCTCGAGCCACTCGGACTAACAGCTTCGCTGTTGCCCTCGTGGCTGGTGAGCTGATTATCCTAACTACTTAAACTCTAATACTGATTTTCGTTGAGTTTCAGGTGAGCAATTAGTTATTTATTAGATAATATTCGCCAACTCTCACCCACTCACCCAAATAGATTACTTATCTGACTCGATTAGCTTCAGGTGAGCAATTTGGTGAATTAT